>QANT01001986.1:0-22056 GCA_003254885.1 Purshia tridentata | reverse complement strand
TTGAGGCATTTGGCGAAGCGTTTTTATTTAATAGCACTTTTGTTAAAAATAGTTGAATAAAAAAACACACATAAGTTTTTATAAAAATTTTTAGTGATACATGCAAAATTATTTAAAGTATTTTTTAATGAAAAGTGCTTTTCAAGAGACCTTTTAAAAGCGTTTCTATAACCCTGAAGTGTTTATATATATTTATATCAAACACTATCAAAAATATTTTTATTAATCTGAAATTCACAATTTCAAAAGCGTTTATATATATGTTAATTTCTTTTTGTAGGAAAAGTAAAATGGTTAATGTGCGAAAAAGAATATAACGCTTTGGACCAATAGAAAGGGAGTATTATTATATTTCGATCCGTGGCATATACGAAAGGTTACACATTTACCGTTGATTAAGGGTTGTAGAAAAACACAACACACGTACATCCTGACCGTCCAAATCCAATTAGGCAACAGACAAAACAGTAAAACTGCGCCGTCACGTTGGGTTGGTAAACAGTCAAGGTACTGAATTTGTTCATCTATATATATACACAGAGGTACGACCTGCAATTCATTCTCACCCAATTTCCTGAATTTGGTTTCTGAGATAACAGAATCTCCTCCCAAATCTCAAGAATTCGTCTTTCGACTCCTCGAATCCAAGAAGCAGAAAGGTAATTCCTTCTTTCTTTTCCTTTCATGGTTTTCTATTGCTGTGTGATTAGTTGGGGGTTTCTTGTATAATTGCGAAGCTAGGGTTTTTCGATTTTATCTGAAATTGGGGTTTTATCGTATTGAATTGGGGTTCTAATTGGTGGCGTTTAATTGTGGTTACAGATGGCTCGTACAAAGCAGACTGCTCGCAAGTCCACTGGAGGCAAGGCTCCAAGGAAGCAACTTGCCACCAAGGTTCATAAACAACCTCCTCAAACCCTAATTTTTGTTCTTTGTTTTTCTCTCTTCAGTTTTATTTTTTCTACCAATAATTAAGTACTGTTTTCTGCAACAAATTCTGTGTTTTGTCTTTTCAGGCAGCTCGCAAGTCAGCCCCAACCACTGGAGGCGTGAAGAAGCCTCACCGTTATCGCCCCGGAACTGTTGCCCTTCGGTACGTAATCAAACCCACCTTTGGCTGAACAATTATTGTTAATATTTGTAATTTTGATTCTGGGTATTGTTTGAGAACCAGAATTATAATACTGAATTTTGCTTACAATGTTTGTGGATATGTTGCAGTGAAATTCGGAAGTACCAGAAGAGCACGGAGCTGCTCATCAGGAAGCTTCCCTTCCAGAGGCTGGTGCGTGAAATTGCACAGGACTTCAAGACCGACCTCCGATTCCAGAGCCACGCGGTGTTGGCTCTACAAGAGGCAGCTGAGGCATACCTTGTTGGGCTGTTTGAGGACACAAACCTCTGCGCAATTCATGCTAAGCGTGTCACAATAATGCCCAAGGATATCCAACTCGCTAGGAGAATCCGGGGTGAGAGAGCTTAAGAAAGGGATTGTAGTTGCAGTGTAGAGGGCTTGGTGGGAAGGCTTTGATTTGATTCATTATTCATCATCATCAGGGGAAATTGGGGAATGGAATGTGTTCTGGTTTTTAGCTTTTTCAATTTCGTCTAGTTAATGTGTAATATTCAGACTTATCAAAGATTTGTCTACTTTGGTTCAATTATAATTGTGTTGTGATGAGTTGGTGCCCTTTTTCTTTGTTTCAATTTACTTTGGTGATGACTGTTGCGGTTACAATCTCTGTTGCACTTGCAATGATAGTCTTGGGTTCATATTCGCAGTCGGAAATTTGTGGTTGGTGTTCTACTATTTTTCTGGGAAAATATTGGACCAACCACTAAATATTGTTTGTTTTTTCCAATAATCTTTACCAACTTGTAATATTTGTACAACCGTCTGCCTCTCCTTCCTCTTCATCCTCTTCTAGTCATGCTCTCTCAGGAGCAGTGACAGCTGTGCACCATATCATTCCATCATGGCTGCACCGTGGTTGCATCACAATGCCAAGCCATGGTGATACCATGGCCAGATACCATGTCCTGGCCTTGGATCCACAGCATGATTCTGGCCATAACTTTTTTATCTGTGATGATAATTTCATCAATAAAAGTAAGGATTAGCTGAATGGTTCTGAGAGTTTTAATCATCCAAACTTACTTCTCAGTTACTGTATTTACATCATGATTCAGGCCAGAACTTCTTCACTAAGTTAATTGTCACAGAACAATCCATCAAAGGTGCAATACATCTTTATTATGCGGTTAGGCGAAAAAAACCCCAACAACCAATGCTCAGATTCCCTTCCGGGTTTTAGTCAACTCTTGTACAACAGCTAATGCAGCAAAATAACTATGACAAATAAAGCATCTTAATGATGAACAGCAATAACTTCATTTCATGAGTTACAAATTCGCTGTATTTTGTGACGAGCAAAAATTTCTTATTAATTCAAGTTTTTAAATAGGGCATTCCCTGAGAGTTCAACTCTCATTGTAGAAACTCATCTAGCAAAGTAAAAAACTTGGATGTAACAGCAGAATGAAAACCATGTCTTGGTTTTTAAGCAGGTGCCATCTACAGAGGACCTGGAAAGGTTCCGTTCTCCCTTTGTTCATTCCATCTCTCAACCTGGCATACAAAAAATAGTACAACAGTCATTTAAAGAAAACCTTTAACCATGGGGCCTAAAGAATAAAGAATTAACAACAGTTGAGCAGCCAACTAGAAAACCAATGTTAATGCAATAGTTTGAAAGGTCAAGGATATTGGATTGATATGTAATTTAAAATGCAAGACCAGCATGATTAAAACATTAAATCCAACAATAAGAGCGGCAAAAAATTACTATTAGTTATTAAGATAAGTAGCACTCCCTATTTATACACAAGGTGTCTTTTTATATTTATTTTTATGAAACAGAAATTCATTGATATTAATCATAGTCATCCACCTTGAAATAGAATACAAAGCATCAATGAACTAAAAAAACTAACAAGCAAACAACAAAGTATGAAAATAACATTTTAGGCTTCTAGTTCCAAATGACTGCAGCTTTCCAATCTGCCCTGATAGAAAAGAATGGTAACTCCCAAAACTCAGAAAAAACCACTACTGATATGATTAAAATTAAGGGCACATGGGGTTGAAGTTAAACATTTGATAACATATTCTACACTAGGAGCCAATTGATATTCCCCATGTCAACCATGTTTTTTTCAGATCCTAAGACCCATGTAAACTTGTCATAAGCCGTGCGTCATATAGAGGGAAAAGTCTTGAATGGGACTGGCTTAATGCATGCACTCCTCACACAGGTGGGGTGGGATCCATAAATATTTCTGTGGGACGGGTGTAAACATAGTGAGGTTAAGAACTAAGCATGTTTACCCCCTCCCCAATTTTCCTTAACTTCAATTAGAATCAGAACAATGGTGTAGACAACTTTTCATAATATATATTCATCAAAATACAGAGGTGGCAGAAGGCCCTACTTTTAAAATAAGTTAAATTAGTAAAACAAAATCCAAAAGAAGTTCATCTGAAATATGAATGAATTAATAGGTTCAATTAGAAATGACAAACATTACAGTTTCTAGGACCAGAAAAACCACTAAAATACATACCCATTCACCAGGGCAAAGAGAACGATAATATTTTTGAAATCTATCACATTCTGGAGCACCTTCCCCCTTTGCAGCTATGCACCTGAAAATAATTGAAATATTCAAGACAATTTTGTAAAAAATATCAGCACCAAGCTAGGATGTAAGATGATAAATGGTTCTTAAATGAACAGATTGAATGGAGGGGTACTCGTTGTATACATACCGATGATACTCTACATATCTGGTAAAGCAATGCCTTGTCTGATTCGTAGTTGGGAAACGGAAATCTGCCGGTGCTGTCTCAATCTGGACAAAAAAAATAGAATGTCAATGAACAGATCAGAAGCTAAAATTAAGACATAATGCACTTAGGTAGTCAACAAAAAGAGAATATTGATAATTGTATAGGCGGATTGACCTTAATTTCAGGCGTCTCTTCAACTGTTTCTTGATCACCTGAATTTTCAGTACTATCACTGTTTTCTTCAGAAGCAGCTTCACTGCTGTTTTCAGTAGGGCTGGCTTCACTGCTTTCTTCACCAGCTGGTGTAACTTCCAAGCTTTCCTCTGCGGCAGCAGGTGTTACTTCAGCTTTCTCAGAGACAACTTCCTCAGAAGCAACGATCTCTGGTTTCTCAACCACTTTTACTTCGACGGGCTTGGTATCCACATCTGGCTTTTCTCCTTTCTCCAATGAGTATTGCTGTATGTCAAAATATGAGAGGAAAAACATTTAAACCAATATTATCATATGTAATAAAAGAAACAATTAAGAAGGGGGAGAGCATATAACAAAGCATGTTAAAGGTGAATTCCAGTGAGTGGAGGCATTTTATCATTCTCTGGTCAGCAGGCAGATGGTTTACAGCAATCAACAGGGTAAATTATGAATTATGCAATAATTTTAAGCTTATATTACAAGCACATACATGTCTGGGGAAGGAGGTATTGTTTTGTGGGTTGGGGGGGGGGGGGGGGGNGGGGGGGGGGGGTGTGTGTTGGGGTTGGGTGTGAGATTTTAGCGCTTTTTAATTCAGTTGGGAACAAGCACATACATGACCCAACTGCATCACAATAGTTCATGCCTACTTCATGGAAGAATTTTCAAGTAAAAAGATAGCAAGAAAGACCATCAATTGTGATTACGCAAACATGGGGGTCCCTGATGATCCCCACAAATCCTGCAAACTGAGATTGCTTGTTACCATAGTACCAGAAATTTTTCCCTACATGTTTCCCAGACTCAGGCTTGTTCATATTTTTTTTAATGAGAAAGAAGATTCATCAAACAAATTAAAAGGGTACAAAGCAGAGGACAAGATGTCCACTGAATTCAGAGTCCATAAACTAACAAACTTCGAATAACAAAAATACAATACAAGAAACAAGAGCAGATGAGCAGCCCTCCAGTAAGAATAGAAAAATGCAGAAAATAAAAAATTCTGAAGATACTAAGCCCATAATGATGCTAAAAAACGAATTTTATCCTACCGCACTATCCAAATCACCCAACACAATGCCATCACACCACATCTCCCAAAAACTCCACCCTTCTTCCTACCACCAAAAGACGTGCACCTTCCACAAAATAAGGCTGTACATTAAAATCTTCAAACCTGATAAGCGCTATAAAAGCTGATGATACATTGAATTCTTCAAACCATTTCAAGTTTCGTTAGCATCCTTTATGAGTATGTTGGTTTCAAGGTGATGTTATGCCATCCAGGTCACCCACATAAACTGTTTAATGTTTAAATTTTCAAAGAGCCTAGTAGCCCAGTGTGGTACCTAAATGATAGGCTTGCCTAAACATGCTCCTCTAGGATCCAAGCATTGAATTGTTTCTAATCAGTTCAGTAAATCTTACTGCATGGCTCACAATTTAATATATTCGAAAGAAACCAAAATGCACATCAGTTAATTAAAATGTATACGAATATAGAATTATGTTTATAACATAAACTCTGTGTCTACATCACGGCGCGTGAATGAAAAAAGAAAGACACCTTGATCAAAATTTAAGTAATTTTGCGTGTTTCATTTAATCAACAAAAACTGGTAGTTAGAAAAACCTTAAATTTAACTTTAAAAAAAATGCTTTTTCTATGTAAAAAAAAGCTACTTAATTAGATAATTATACTCTTGATTTAACAAAAAAAAAAATCAAGCCCTGAAATGACTAGCTCAAAAAAAAAAACAGAAATTGGAAAAATCGTATATTACTGCATCCAATTCATTGAGATCAAACCAGGAAAGAGACACATAATTCGAAGCAAAATTTCCAATTTTTATACAAAATAATGTATTTAGAAAAGCAAGTAGATCGAACTAAAAAGGCGACCAAGCCATGAACGAAAATCGTTAAACTTTGGAGGCATAGAGAAGACGATCGGAGTGGTACCTCAGCTAGGGTTAGGATTTTGTCGGCTTGCGTTTCCGCCATTGATGGAAGAAGAGGAATGCGATCTACCTCGGCTCTGGAATCGCGTTTTATCTTTATTAGGTGGTCAAGCAGAGAGAGAGAGAGAGAGAGAGAGAGAGCGTGTGGGTTTTAGGTCTACCGTCTAGTTGAGAATTTTTACTGAGTTACTGCGCTCGTAAAAGTAAATACTGATAATAAGATAATTAGAGAGCTACCTGCCGTTTTTTCTGCTTTGATCTGATGCTTGGGCTGGGCCTGTCCCGTTTTGGGCTTACAAAGTGTGAATGCCATAAATTGAGTTGGGCCGCTTTTTAGGCTTCTGTTGCTTTTAAGTTTTTCTGTTTTAATTTTAGATCAAAATATATTTTTTATCTCTGTATTTTAACGAAATTTATATTTTAGTCTCCGTTCTTTCAACAATGTGTATAGGATAGGACAAACATTGTATCAAAAGACTGCATTTATTTTCATTTTTCTTATTTTTTTAATTTTAAAATAAATGACCAAAAATTAAAATAAGAAAATTTTGAAAACTACGAGATACAAATACAAGTTTTTTATTCTGTAATGGAAGAGACAAAAATAATGAGTAAATGCATACAACCTAAACAGATTCCTTGCAACCACTCCAACTCACCAACACCAAGATGTTGGTTAAGTTGAAGATGTTACTTGGGATTATTGTCAAATAATCTGAATTAGATAATTATGATTATGTTAAAGTTAGTTAAAATAGTGAAGCAAGAAAAAAAAGGGAATATAATAGATTAAAATATTCCATCTTTTCTAATGTAATTATGTGACTACTAGTAAGTGACAGAATTCAAACTCAATTTGAAGCAAACCTCCTAAGAATCGTATAGGATGGGATGTGATAATTAGAAAATGACTTTGCAACCGAGTCATGTCCACATTCATCAACCAACCTGGTTCCAGAAGTATCGATCTCCCTGGGTTCTTCTGGTTTTATCCAGGACCTGATCTCTTTGATTATTTATATAATTATCATAATTTTTGTTTCCATTTTATTAATTGAAGTTTCATTTCAAAAAATTAATAGAATGCTTGTAGTCCTAGATGTCGACCATTGATATGCATGATCTTAATTTATAACCCCTTCCCAAAATTAAAGGATCATAATTTATTTATATATATACAGCAAGGCTCCATTGTGGGATTTCCACAAATTAAAAATTTGTGGGATTTTCCTTGTGGGGCCCACACGAGTTGTTTTATATCGATCCGAACCGTTCATTTTTTACATCTCCATTAATAGATCATCCTTGCAAAAAATTAGCCAAATCAGAAACTATTTGCCTATTTAATTTTAACCAAAAAAATGGACAGTTTCATAAAAAATATTTGGTTCGTCCATTTGTTTGATCAAAGTTAGATAGGCAAATGATTTTCGATTTGACTAATTTTTTGTAAGAATGATCTATTAATGAAGATATAAAAAATGAAGGGTTCGAATCGACATAAAATAACTCGTGTGGGCCCCACAAAAAAGTTTGTAGGAATCCCATAATAGAGCCTTGTTGATATATATATATATATATATATATATGTATTTCGATTAGTAATAAGAAGGCATTGCCGAAAATGACTAAAAGATTGCATTGTTGTAGTTTTGTTTTGCTGGGCCCATCATCATCCATCATAATAATCATTTTTGGTCTAATGAAAATATATTTTAGTGGGAGAAAAAGGCAAAACATGGGAATGGATTGATAAAGCTCATCGGTTGGGAATATATGTTTGAAGCATGTATCTCGGCTGGGTATCTTCCAACCCAAAAAGTGACTCATCAACTCATTTTTATCTCACTCTCTCAACTCATTTACGGTTGTTCACTACTAAACCAACTTATTTTTGTCGATCTATTTTAAAAAACAAATCATTATAACTTCAAAGCCACACACGTAATAATAAAACTTTGAGCAAAGTAAATGACTTATTATAAAGGAGGCTTAAAAAACAATATAGGGATACAACAACCTCTCCAAAAACACACCCTCAAATACTCACTACAATGTGAATCTTAGAAAAATAAAAGAATAAAAAAATTCTCTCAATCCAGCCCCGTGGCTTTTTATTTTATTCAAAGCTCTCTTAATTTTATTTTCATAGTCTTTCAAGGCCCCTTTTTTCATTGTATTTCATTTTATGTTACCCCAATTTTCTTGTGTTTTGGATTAAATTTCTAAAAACACCTCGTCATTAAGTGTATTTTAGCTTTATTTTCCATTAAGCTTTAATGTTTGTATTTTCTTTGTAGTCCTGCTGAGATTCAACTTTCATCTAACTTTAAGTTTATTTTAAATGTTAATTTTCAAAGCGCTTTCATGTCAGATGTGCTGCTCTATTTTATTTTTATTTTGGTTTTTCATGCCCAAAGTCCTTGATTGTCCTAGGCATAGAAAAGAATGTAAATATGTTTTCCATTCCTTTTTCTATCGCCCAATTATTTGTTAGAAGTTAGATATTTAATTAATTTGATGCATTTATTTTTATTTTTATTTTCACATCGAATATTATTTTTTTTCTAATTAGCTATTTCAAGCCGATTAGTGGCATGTCCGCAACCACTAAAGGTTGGGAACCTTACCCACATTCACGACGAAGCGTGTTTTGGCTAGATTCTCAACTTTCCACGTGGCTGAGGAATTTGGTGTCCAAAAACATGGATCTTATGGTTAACAATCAATATGACTTACGTTTATACAATTCTCTATCATTAATGTGATTGGTAGGATAATCATTAATGTGATTGGAGGTAAGAAGTGAGTCATGGTAGTCCTTCATCCAAAATAAAGGTTGGTCACAACCCAACACAAATCTAGTTAATTTGTGTGCTACATATTTCAACTCTTTGGTTGAAAAACAATAGAAATAGATTGAAAACCACTCAAGAATTGTCAATTTTCATAAATTAGCTTACCATCAAGACGAATACAATCTTCTGATTTGAACATTTTACATATTTCAAACGCATCATGCTCTACAATTATATGCATAAATTTTATAGTCAATAATCATATGTGAATCAAAATCAAAATCACACGTAGGTAATTATTAATCAATAATAATGTCGCGTATGCATAAACATTAATTTTACCGAATTATAATAAAAGAAGAAAGTAAAAAGAACGAGCATTCAGAAAAGTATCCAAGTGTGAATTTATGGGCGGATAATACTTTTGTAAGCATTACCCACTTCATTATGGATTCGCACAGTTGTTTCTCTCGGCCGTACAAATTGCACGATGGAATGAGTGGCAACGGGCAACAACACCCTAAACAAGGAAAAAGCTTCGGTTTTGTTTGACCATAATAGTTGCAAGCAAAATAATATCTATACAAATGAATATTTACTTTTTCGTTACTTCAAATATAAAATTAAAAGCCCAATCAGCCTGTAGACCAAAGAGAAATAAAAAAATAATACATTGTGGACTACCATGAATCTCAACCTCTAAAATATAACCAAAACTCCATCTCTTATGGAAGGGATGTCAGTGTAAAATTCTGCATCCAAATAGCTCTAGTTTTTCGAATAACTTATAATAGCATAGAGTTTCTTCAACTTTCAAGTGCTAAAAAGTCTTCATTTAATTTAATAAAACTTCATTTCAGTTATGAAGTTATTCAAAACGTATGTTTAATTTTTGTAACATATTATGTCAATTGGTTGTCGTTATTTAATTAACAAATATTTTACATCTATTAAAAAATTATTTAAACAAATATTTGTCTTTTTTATAACGTACTACAGTCATGATAACTTCTAATGTGGAGGTAAGGTAACCACTTATAAATTTATAATAGTATTATTTATAAGAGGTATACTAGTATACTATCCGTTTATACCCAGAGAAATAGAAGCGGGAATTTTCAGACAGATTGATAGGATGGGCAAAGATTTTGGGACATTGAGCTAGTGTGCCTGTGCTTTTCCAGCTTTTGTTTTTCTCTAAGGATATACAGAGGATATGAGGATGAGGATGAAACCCAACTTCTTTGAATTTTGGGGTTAATAACTCTGATTTCGCATTGTAGTCTGCAAGTGTAACGCCATTTTGACCAGTTTTGAGGAAAATTCAAAGTTGCAATCCCAAAATGGCAACATAATTATTTCTTACTTGGAAATTATCAATACCATTAAATAGGGAAAAAAAAAGAAAGAAAGAAAGAAAAAGTACATATAGAATAAAATTTAATCTCCCTTAATCAAATTCCTTATATTCAAATTAAATTATTACCTTGTTATACACAACATAATTAGGTAGCAAGCACTACGTCCAAAAATGGGATTATGCTGTATAAGGAAAGAGAATAATTGACAAAACGACATTAAGATCTCTCTTTGCCCCTTGGTTGTGGGTCTGACTTGTGACTATGGAGAATTGATAGAACAGACAATTATGTTGACGCACATACATAGCACATGACCCTTATAGGAGAATGATGTTTACTTGCATAATTGACGATGTAATGCATCAAGTATTTGACTTGGTGAATTAATTTTAGTTACTTTTCTGAAAATATGTCCACTTGTTTATAAAGTGTTAACAATATAATTGGAAATTTAAAACTATTCTACAACGTAACGGTTTAAATCATTGAACTGTTATATTACGTTATAATTTAGATTATTAACATTTTCTTTTCGCTGCAAATTGAAATTGTTTACTTTTTTAATAACTTTAGACAATTTATTTCTTTTTACCTTGGAACAATTCAATAATTTGGTAAATTAATTTTAATTATTCTCTCAAAATATGTGTACGTGTCTATAATAAAAGTGGTACCGACATTATTGAATTCATTTGCCAATATAACAGTTCAATGATTTAAACCATTTGTCATTTCTTTTTGTCGCCAATCATTTACTTTTTTTTAATAGTAACTTGAAACAATTCATTTCTTTATAACTTGGAACAATTCCTTTTTGTATAGTTTCTTAAAATTAATTTTGTAGTTCTTCATACAACTACAATAATCCTAAAAGAAATTTTAAAAAATATTGGAATGAATAGTAAGTTGTAAGAAAGATTAGTAGAATGGATAGAGATTAGTAATCGAGATTTAGATTAGAAAGAGAGAGAGAGATGCGTGGCTTGTTTTACGGGCCATGTCCCTTCTCTTCTTTTAAGCCAAGAAAAAGAAAGAAAGCACCAAAGAGACACAGACACATTGTTTCTTTTTGCACTTGGGACCATAATATTTCTTTTTCTTTTTCTACATTTTTAACCTAAAAACAATAACTTATTTTTAATTATGAATAATAAAATTTTGATTATATATATATATAGTCCTGGTGTCCCTATTACTCGCCGACTGCGAGAAGAGGAAGAAGATTATCCCCATTCCCCAACCCACTAGGCCACCGCACATTCAGACACATATCAGCAGCATCCAAGCTCTAGATCTACTCTCTCTCATCTAGTAGTAGAGAGAGAAAGGGTCTCTTGTGTTTGGTTGTGTATAATATTATTATTATGGATAAGACCTCTACTACTGACTCAGCTCTCACTACCACTACCAGCACCAGCAGCTCCACTATCACCACCGCCACCACCAGAGACCACTACCTCAACCACCTCAACAAGCTCTCCCACAAGATCTCCAAGCCCATAACCCGAAAACCCAACTTCGACCCACCGCCACCACCACCTCCACCTCCTCCACAACCACAACAACCTCCTCTCCCCAACTCACAATCCTCGGGCCCACAGGCCCAACAACAGCACCAGCACCAGCACCAGCAACAGCCGCCAGTCTACAACATCAACAAGAACGACTTCCGCGACGTTGTCCAGAAGCTCACGGGCTCGCCGGCCCACGACCGCTTCAACACTCCTCCGCCTATTCACCCACCCAAGGCCCAGAGCTCCCGCCTCCAGCGCATACGCCCTCCCCCCCTCGCGCAACTTACCACCCGCCCCACTGCCTCGCTAGAATGCGCCCTTCCACCTCCCCCCACTATTATCCCACACATGGGTTCCGCCGCCGCTCATTTCGGACCAATCGGACGCTCCACCACGCCCCTCTCGCCTCTCCCGCCGTTCCCCACCGTCCACGCCGCCGCCGAGTCCCCCGTCTCCGCCTACATGCGCTACCTCCACAACTCGCTCGATTCTAATCAGAAGCAGCCGCAGTTCTCGGGATTCTCGCCGCTGGCCCCACTCGTCTCGCCGCGCTGGACCAATCTCACGCCTCCGCCGCAGAATCAGCAGATTGAACCGCCGCAGCAGGGGATAGTTCCCTCATCACCGACTACTCAACAACCACCACCGCCGGCGGCGATAGCGTCACAGCCGCAGTTCTCGATGCCTCTGTCACCGCTCCCATTCGGGTGCTTGAACTCGCCATCGGGTCAATTAGGGTTTCCTCAGCTCCCGCTTTCGCCGACCGTGCCGGTACCAAGCCCTAGATGGAGAGGTTTCTAAGTTCTTCTGGTAAGTCAAAGCTTTAATTTTTTCTTCATAAAAAAACTAAACGTTGTCGTTTTAGAGTTTAGGTTTTTTTTCTTTTTCTTATTTTCGTAATAGCCTTTGTACATTGTGGGGGGTGGGGGTAGAGGAGTTTATTCAATCATCGGTGGTTGGACGTAAAATGGTCCACGCTGGTTTAAATTAGGGTCTTGGTCTTTGTTTTGTAAATGGAATATATGAGAATGAGAGACATAGATTTGTTCTTTGTTGTTATTGGAAATGTTGGGGTTAATGAAAGAGTTAAATGGTATATATATATATATAGAATTTGTGTTGCTAATGATGTTTTTGTAGTTATATTGTTGTTAATTGTTTTACTATATGTGTTCTCTATATGATATGGAAAGGACTATTCCTTTGACTAGTTGTGTGGATATAGGCAAAATGCTTTAGCTGGAAGCCTGGGACCATAAAATGTTGTTGTCAAGCCTTGCCAACTTTTAAGTTTGGAGGGAGGGTTGCCCTATAGACCAAGGGGTGTAGGGGACTCAAATTTCGTTGCATCTTTATTTGAAATACAAAATTTGACTAGCATGATCTTCAATTCCGGTTGAGTTCTTCCATTGAATTTGTGATTTTGCCTTTGAGGATTTGGATACTTGTAGGATTCAAGGAGTTACAAATTAGACTGTTGGAATTGTTGACAGACTTGAAAGTTGTAGCAATGCAAGATATTCACACATTGTAACCCATTGTTAATGTTGGTAGCTTTGAAATGTTTACTATGTTGTACTAAGGGTCAAATGAACCGTTTATTCTATATCTGTGGAGTAATATTTGTCTTTCTCACGCTCTACGTGCTGCAATCTTCAACCTTCAATGAGTGAAGCAGCTAGACTTACTTCATTCTTCGAGGTGTTTTAGCTAGGTGAGCTTAGGATACTCAAAATTTGACTGTTCTCTTTAGATTCTTCCTCAATATCTTCTAACAGTTGAAATGGTCAGGCATTTGGTTTGCTCCCAATTGGTCTGAGGTTCAAACCCCCCTCAAGGTACCTACCTAGCATTTGCTCGAGTTTCTTGTCTTTAAAGATTGTGGGGTTCGGCAGGAGGCTCCTTTCGAGCCCAGTCCGCGAAGCCGGTTTGGGGGATTTCTGGAGCTTTTCTCTGTTTAGTGCTCTTGGCTTAGGAGCTTTCCCATATGGATTTAGGTTATTCCTCAGACCTGCATCATAGCAAGTACTGTGTACCTTTATGTAGATAGATACTGATAATGTTTTCTAAGCTCTAGGCGTTTGCTAAACTAACAAGTGAAGACTTGAAGTAAAATTTAACAATATTGAGTAGTTGATGAAGGGTGGAATTAACAAATCGTAAAAGGTAAATTGGAAGACATTAGTAGTACAGACAGTAGTGTTTGGATTCTAGTGGGCTTTGCGTAGAGGTAGGTGTGGAGAAATTCTTAGGTGCAAAGGTAATGATTGTTTTTGGACGCATCATTTGCACTGCAAATTATGCACAACCCAGGTGATATTAACTTGGGATGATGGGATCTCATGATTGGTTTGTTGCAAGGTCTCTTTTGATACAGAAGGTAACCTTATCCAAGCCACCCTAATTTCTTGTTTCCAGGTTATTTTAGGTTTGTCTTTATTTTCAGCCAAGTCAAACCCCACCAACTTGCTCAATATATTTAATGCCTTTTTCAATTATATCAGACAAATAATATAATAAGAAAACAATAGTAATGTAGATAAGCCTTCCTTATCTATATTATGAAAAAAATAACATAGATAAGCCTTCCCATTAAGCAACCTTTTGTTAGTGCCACATGCTTTTCATTATCTAGTTTGATTTTCACACCAGGACATATGGTGTCCCTGTTATAACATGGCTGGTTTGGGATATCTTTTGTTTGAATCTTTGATACTACATAGTTTGACACAATCCTTTTGACTAATTTGATATCTTGTGTATTTTAAATACACAAAAGTTTTTTGAGCATATAACTTATCTTCATAAAACTGTTATTTTTTAAGCAAATGCTAACAAATCGCTATGAAAGTACTTGGGCTACCTCTATTGTTCGTTAAGAACAAACTTTATTCTTGGATTGCAAAACTAGTTTTCATAAGGAAGTGATTTCAGCACTAAATTTTGCGATTGATCATGGGTTTGAAATCATCTTAGTGCTGTTTTGATAAAGCCGGAGTGTCGAATGCACCAAAACAGTTTTACATTGGAGCTAGCATTATTGAACTAGTGCGTGATATTTTCCATGAAATGAACAAAATGAGCTTTAGCAGCAATGCTCTGATTATCAGCATTTAGACTTCAGAGTCGAAATGGTACACATTCACATGAACTGATATGGTGTGAGAAATGAACACATGAATTTTGTGGTGCATTCCAGTATTCCACCATGGCTTTGGCCTATCTATTTTGGACGGCCATTTGATTTGGACTTGGAATTATGGTTGAATATAGGATTTGTAATGTGAACATCTAATGCTATACATATATCTTGAAGCCAACTCAGAAATTGTTTTGAAGGAAAATTATATTGCTATACGACATTCAAACTACTTTTTGACCTTTACATATAAATTATATATTTTTTTACTGATTATATGCCATTTAACTAATAGAGGTACCCTTTTGATGATGTATGTGCATATGTTTTTGTAGAACGCTCTATTCTATTATGTTTTGGAGTCTAGCAATTTAAATATTATACACTCAAGTTCCATATTTTATCTATATATTATATCTATAAATCTTGATGAACTTATGATGGGATTGGTCATGAACTTAGGTGTGACAAACTTTCTTCTTTCATATCATTTCTATGTAAAGATTGACATTATAGGGAGGCCATAATAAGTTAGGCATCAATCATTTTCATGGTTTTCTCCTATTAAAAAAAAAAATCATTTTCATGGTTTTCGACAAGTGTTGTTGGCAAGCAGATTCTTGGTGACAATCTTAACCAGATGAAGAAATCCAGAGAAGAAGAGGTCCTCGCGTGCTGCCCCCCATACCAATAAAGAACAAGTGATTTTGCTCAGCATTAAATTTGTTTTATTTTGCAATCCTATAATTTAATCATCATATAAACCCAACTTAAGAAAATTGCTACAGTGTAGATATGGCATGTCATGCAGAAAAAGGGTCCAAAATCTATACCCTCAATTGGGGTCTTTGTGGTGCAAGATTACGTGTTTGTATGATATGCAATGTCTGTGTGTTAGAATTTTTGGCCAACTTAAATTCTTTAGGAAGATAAATAGATTGGGCTATTATGAACAAGATGATTCATGCAGGTACTTTTACCGTTGACATTTAAAATGAGAATGGCACGAACAATGTCCTTGCGTATTCAATAGAATATTCAACCCATCAAGTACCACAACATTGCGCAAAGCACGATTATACCTCAATGATAATTTTGGGCCTAATGACCTTTTCATCCTTGTAATTTGGCCTTCATTTTACTCGTCTTTGTAGTTTTAGGTAATACTCTTGTAGTTTTTTAAGGTCTATTATTGAAGTACAATAGATTTTTGTAAAATTAGTAAACCAAAAGGTCACATGGGTAATGTGTGCCAGGACCAATTTGACAAAAAAATGGATCCCACAAACAAGTAGTGCGCAACCTTGTTGTCTATCAATTTGACAAAAAAATTGGGTTTTTTTCTTTCTTGAATTCCGGTATTATAAATCTTCAATGCTTCGTTTCATGTATCGAATTAAATTGGATAAGTTTGATAAATTTATGTGTTAAATATATAATAAACTTCTAACTTGAAAAAAGAAGATAGGATTGCCATAAGTGAAAATTTAGCCACACTAATCTCACTATTTTATTTTATAGGGATTGAAAGGGATAACTTTCTCCTTAAGACTTAATGAATTAGCCATAAGGGAAAATTTATTCTACCATTTTGAAGGATAATAAAGGATAAGTTTCTCATTAAAACTAATCTATCTTCTTCTCATTTTCTTCTTTCAAGTTGGAAAATATTATGTATCTTTTTTCTTGAATACATATGAATCTAATCATTTAACTTAACAAATCTAATCGTATATATCAAATGAGACCTAAAATGTATTTATCAAAATTCAAACTATAAGTTTGCACGAAAAAGAGAGAGGGAAATAGACGAAAAAAACACTTTTGCGTGAGTAGTTTACAATTATAACACCTAAAACTAATCTTTGCGTAAAAGAGCACTTTTTGGACATGAATTGTCAATTATGATTTCTCTCTTTTTCACACTTGTGCCTAGCCTCTCTTTTCTCTCTCTTTTCTTTCTTCTCTTCGCGCCAGCTTTGGAACTTCGATTCAGAGATTGTGGTGGTCCAACGAATGATTGAAAGTCACCACTGAGTCTTGCTCAATGAGAGGAAGAATCTAATGCCAATAAGGACTCATGACGCCGTCGAAAATTTTCGCCGGTAGTGTGGGAGTCTTATTAAATTTTCATCAATTCTCCACCATGGGTGGTTGTTGAAGCAAGGAGAAGACAAAGGGAGGCTCGCCATGACAAGAGGGACTATACCTAGTAGTTCTGGTGTCGTGATTTGGCCAGAGACGGTGAATCTCTGCCGAGGGCACCTATCGGGTTTGAGGCTAGGCTCTCTGTTTGACTGGTTTTCTAAGAAACTAAAGGGCATGGGGAGAGAGCGAGAAAAGGGAGGCAATCCTTTGCCATCATTATCACTGCCATGGCCGGACGATGAGAAATTGAAGAGAGAAGGAGAGTGATTAGAGAGAGAAACCATAATTGACAATTCATGAACTGCAAAGGGTATTTGAGATAATTTACATCTAAAAAGTGTTATTTTTTACAAAGATTTATTTTGGGTGCTATAATTGTAAATCACTCATGCAAAATGTGCTATTTTTGTTTATTACAAAAAAAAAACTATAAGTCAAAAAACTGAGATAAGGATCAAACTAAATTACCGTCTAGATGGCAAAGATGGTCATTTAGCCTTATTTTAACATAAACCCTCTAGTGGACTTCAGCACTCTAGAGAGGTCCTATTCTGAATTCTGATGACATATGAGATGATGATCGCGATGTGATTAATACTATATGTTAAAGATTTGATTTGACATAGTAAATTAAACCGATTATATAAAGATTACGATTAACTAATAATCATAACAAATTCAAACAGATAGACTGAGTACGTAAGCATATAGTTCTTTCCGTCGCTACTCCCCACTAGGCCATATAACCCAACTCAGACAAACTAGGCAGCTGCCCACAGTGGGGTAACCTTTATTCTCCCCACACCTTACATACAGCAAATTCTTTTTTATATTCATATAATTTTAAAATTTTGCATTTATTCCTTATTTTTTTATATTATTTATAATTAAGAACATTTTATAATTAAAATAAAATTTTGTCGTCATTCGATTCAAAGATTATCCCGTACATGAGATTTTCATCTCATACGACTCCTACCTTAATATAATAAATAAACAATAATAATAAAAATAATAAATTAATGAAAATTTTTAAATCCGTAATTTTTATAAGTTTCTATTCATTAATTTTAATGTTTCTTAAAAAATTTTGCACTAAAGTAACTCCTTCAATCTCGAGAATTGAATAAAAATTGGTTATTATGATGACCTTCAATTTGATTTTAAACAAAAATTAAAATTTTACATGTATTAAAATGATCTTCATATTGCAAAAAACATAAAACACGTTTTTAACCTTTAAATATTAACAGATTTACATTTCCATAATTAGAATATAAATTCTCCGCCACCAAAGGACATCGTGTGTGGGGTCAAATGATTATTTGGCAGATACACGTAATGTATTGTCATTTCCGATCCATTCGGACAACCCCATTTTCACAGGGTTTCACAGTTCAGCTCATCTCATCTACTCACATGCCCCTTTATAAAAGTTTGATTGAGACGAGTAGTCTCTATGAGATAATGACCAACACATTATAAGTTATTTACCAAAAATAGAGACCAGCTACAATGTATACACCACATTGTATGTGGCCAAATCCAATGGCCCAAAATCAATATTCCCAGAAATGGTAGAGAAATAAACTTGTTGTGCAATAATTAACCAAACATAATGATTAAGCCAGTAAATATTCAAAAGAGATTTTTTTTTTCCCCAATTACAGATACAAAAGCTTCAATATCTTAAAGCAATTACCAATCCAGAAACATGAAATTGACAGATCAAACTATTTAAAAATGACCAAAAAGAAAAGAACGAAAAATAAATAAAGACCAGTTTGTCAAGCATTCAATTGCAAAGACAAGAATAATGCCTAGAAAGCTCGAATACAGAACCGAAATTAGCCAGGAGGATTTACCTTCTCCTATTAAAAACATATAGAGGAGAAGCAAATCCTTAATTTGCAGAAGCAGCTGAGAATGGAGCTCACTGCTTCGGTTCCTCGGGCTTGGGAGCTTCTTTAATCTCATCCGCACCATCATCCTGAAACAAAAAATTATGTGCACAATTCAAAATGGGAACTTTGAAAAATTGCAGAAGAAAAAGGCAGAGTCGAGAAACTCATCATCATCATCATCATCATCATCGGTTCCTATGTATGAAAGAATAATACCTGCATGTCAGAGGTCCAGAGAGTGAGGTTGTCACGGAGGAGTTGCATTATCAAAGTGCTGTCCTTGTATGACTCTTCTCCCAGAGTGTCCAACTCTGCAATCGCTTCATCGAAAGCCTGAAAAGAAATTGAAAACAGACAAAAAATGTTACGAATTTATAAATAAATAATAAAAAGTTATAAATTTACGAGATTATGAACTCATGCGTTACCTGTTTGGCGAGATTGCAAGCGCGGTCAGGAGAGTTGAGAATCTCGTAGTAGAAGACAGAGAAGTTGAGAGCCAGTCCGAGACGGATGGGATGTGTTGGCGCCAGTTCGGCATTCGCAATGTCCTGCAAACAAATAAAGAAGTCGATTCGTAATTTCATAGAAAGTAAAAGTAAAAGCTACAGATCCGTAATTTGTCCAATAGTTTTGATCAAAATTGAGACCTGAGCAGCTTTGTAGGCAGTGAGGGTGCTCTCGGCGGCCTCCTTGCGCTCGGCGCCGGTCTTGAACTCGGCGAGGTAGCGGTGGTAATCGCCCTTCATCTTCAAGTAGAAGACCTTGGAGTCGCCGGAGACGGCGGAGGGGATGAGGCGGGTGTCGAGGAGCTTGAGGATGCCGTCGCAGATGTTGGAGAGCTCGGTCTCGATCTTGGACCGGTACTCCTTGATCATCGACACGTGGTCCTCGTTGCCGCGGCTCTCCTCCTTCTGCTCGATCGAGGAGATGATGCGCCAGCTGGCCCGCCGCGCTCCGATCACGTTCTTGTAGGCCACGGACAGCAGGTTGCGCTCCTCCACCGTCAGCTCCTCCTTCTCGGCGGCGGCGGAGACTTTCTCCACGAACTCCACCATCTCCTCGTAGCGCTCGGCTTGCTCCGCCAGCTTCGCCATGTACACGTTCTCTTCGCGCGGAGTCGGGGCCGCCATTGTCAGTTAATTCAGAGATTGAGGGAGAGAGAGAGAGAGAGGGATTGGATTAGATCTGAGGGAGGGAGGGAGAGGTTTGGTTTGGAAATGAAAGTGGAAAGAGAGAGATTTGAGGTTTCGAGGGGTAATGGGGAATGGTGGTGTTATTTTTGGGGGTAAGTGGACCGATAATTGCGTTGGGAGGAGGAGGGATGTGAACCGTTGGATCTCGGTACTGCTTGATTGCCAGGTGGTACAGAAAACCCTTTCTCATGAATCATTAAGCAGCTGGCAAACACGGGATTTTGATTTCGACCTGGAAAAAAGCCTCTCTTTTATTTGAATGCCAAACGCTCGTTTTGAATATTTTTAACTTTATTTCTGGAGAGCCTGCAGGAAATCAACTATATCTGGCAATGCAAACAGCCAATATAATTTATTTATTTTTCGTTTATTTTTTATAAATATAAAATTATTATTTTGCACTTCATCAATCTTATTATTATATTCTTTCTCAACTTTCAAATCTTTTGAGAAGATTTAAGTGTCAATTCTGCCAACATGGTGTTGGCCCTTTTGGGCTTGTTTATCATTATGTGTAACAATAGATTATAGGTTGTATTAATTTGTCCTCTTAACTTTATTTTAGATGTTAATATGTCATTTTTATTAATTCGAATGCAAATTTGTTCCGCCATTTCACTTATAATACAAGTCTAAAAAAGTCAAATTACTTTACGCATATGATTTTTTTTAACAAAAAATATAATTGGATTAACATAATAACGCTCCGTTTGGGATTACAGTGAAATACCTAAAAACTGTAATGAATGACAATTCTAAGTCACTCATAATAGTTTTGGTGTTTGGTAAAAATTTAAAAACTGTAGTGATTCACAATTTGAGGTCACTCACTACAAAAACCCACTACAACTTGAAACCTGTTTTTCAAAACTGTAGTGAGTGAAAGTTGTAGGCTTCCATATTTAAATTTAATTTTTGCCCACTATATCCTCAATGTTTTTACAAATTCAGAAAAAATATTCTAACATATTCTACCGTAAGTTCTTTATTTTCATTGTTCTTGATATTATTAATCATGATATTTTATTGGTACCATTAAAATTAAAATTTTCAACAAAAATAATATGCATACTTATTTAATAATTTTGTTTTGTGCACAAAAAATTATAAACTAGTAAAATGCCATTTTTTTCCCAAACAAATAAGTTAAAAACATTTTCAACATTATGTCTATTTTGGTAAACAGTCACAACAATTTTGTATTACAATTTACCAAACACCTTCATTCTGTACAGCAGTTTTGAAAACATAGTTTACCAAACTCTTAACTGACTTTACTTCACAGCTGTTTTGTTTCACAGCTGTTTTACTTCACAGCAATTGTATTTCAAAGCAATACCAAACTAAGCCTAAAAAAATTGATTTCAAAAATAAAGTTAATGGGGCATATTAATAAAATACATTATTACGCTATGGTTTGTACCGACCTAGTAAAGTGTCGGTATTTTTAAGGGTTAATTACATAAAAATCAATAAAATAATTTCTAATTCTATAATGGTCAATGCATTATCTAAATAATGTGTACTGACTAAAATGTAATAAAATAAAAATAAAGAGTAACAACTAGACTGAAAACATAAGTGTATTTATGTTTTTTGCCATTTTGCTTACATATTAGTGACATCATCAGTGTCTCATAATTATAAAAATTACAAAGAAGTCAATAATAACCACAAGCTGACACATGATACTTATTAAATTTATTTATAATTTTGTGTTAAATTATATGATCATATTTTGTTTATTCATATTCAAGCAATTTTCTAAAAAAGTAATAAAAGGGCAAAAAAGTATATTAACAAAATTAATATTTTAAAAGAAATTAGGTATTGGGTGGGCCATTGACTAAAATGTAATTTTTTAAAATATATCATTAACTATTATGGGATATGAAATTATGCATTGACCTATTTGTAATTTAGAAATGTTTGATTGATTTATTTGTAATTTTCTATATTTTTAAGAGGCCCAAATGGAATAATAACTAAA
>QANT01001984.1:0-38119 GCA_003254885.1 Purshia tridentata | reverse complement strand
GGGTGTTGGAGTAGGCTGAGATCATGACCGTCCATAAGACCACGTTGGGGGATGGGATTTGGTGAAAGAGGCGAAGGCAGTAGGAGAAGAGGTTGGATTTGGAGTAGAGGCTGATGAGGGTGTTGTGAAGGTAACGGTCAGTGTTGCCGATTCTGACGGCTCGGGCATGGTGTACCCGAGGGTCCAAGTTGGGTGGCGGTGGCAGCGGCAGTGGCGAAGGGTCTGTGAACTTCTGCTTTTTTGTTTTTCATTTTATTTAATTTTTAGTTTACATTAACTAATTAAAATGTTTTAAAAGCAATTTTATTCAATTAAGTGGAGGTCAATGCAAATTTGACTGAAATCCAACAGGAAAATACGGAATTGCCCTTTAAATAATGCACCTGCAGGTCACGTGACGATTTTTAGATGGAAGTTGAGACGGAAGTGACGGAAAACCCTTAATTGGCACATAAGTTAAGTTTAAATCCTTAATTGGAATGAAATGAAAGTGACATCCTCAACTGCAAAATAGTGACAAAGTTACGTACTTTTGCTAAAATTTTCCCTAAAAAAAATCAACAGTTCAGAGTTGCAAATATAAAGTGACATCCTCAACTGCAAAATAGTGACAAAGTTATATACTTTTGCTAAAATTTTCCCTTGATTTAATTGATCTTAAATAACATAAATAGCCAAAAAATACCCAATACCCATTCACGCACATAAACCCAATAGTACTATAATAGATTATAGATTCTATATGTTAACATGGGAAGGAAAGTCCAAATGACTGATTCTCCTATAAAATAGTTTAACAAATCAAGGAAAAATACCATATACATATTTCTATAATAGCTTCGACCAAAAAAAAATATATATATATATTATTTCTATAATAGCAAATTAAACCCCAAGAAAAAGAGCCTTCTTTATTTGCATAAACATATAATGAAAGGGCCAAATTTGCATGAGAAGCAATCAAATTTCAGGGGTATGCATAGAATAGAAGTTATATTTATCGCACGATCAAAATGGTTTGTTTTTAAAAAAGGAAAAACTGAAAAATACCGATTTAGAAGCGCAGAATTCCTTAGCCTTCTCAACAACGCGGGTAGCCATCCTCTTCAAATCGGCATCCACAATCGGCAAAACCTCCGCCCCTCCTACAATTAACCACAAACTCAGATTAATTATCACCTCTACAACCATAACCAATCAATTAATGAACTAATTAATTAATTAGCAGGTAAAATTGCAGCAGTTATTGATAAGAAGCTGTGATCAGCTTAGTCACATTTTAATTCCATTTATTGTTTTGTTTACAAATTAGTTTAATTGGTTGCCAGCTGGCAGTGTTTCGGGTAAGTTTGTTAGCTGATATATACCCAGTAGCTTCCTCATTGTAAGGCAGTTATGAATTAATGAATTGTGCTTTTCTTTTAGAGCTTGAGCTCTAGCACCTTCTATCATCTTCTTCGTCTCGTTCCATACTCTAAAATTGTCAGGTCTAGGTTGAAAGGGGTCTAACATTGGTATCAGCCAGTTTCGATCCTTATTCCCTTCCCGTGTATGCCCCGCTACCTTACTCGTGCAAGGAGAATGGACGCTCGCCTCACTGCTGTCGAATCTTCCCTCACTGCTCTCACCACCGACCTTAAGTCCTTAACTGATTCTCTTCCTGCCCATGTCGATGCCAAGCTTGGCGTCCATTTTACACAGCTCCGTCGTGATCTCGCTTTGCCTAGTGGCGACACGGACATTGACGACCCTGCCGAGACCGCTGATGGGAGCTATTTCCGGCGCCGTCGTCTTGATGGGGGAGGGGGTTGTGTGCAGTGCCCCCATGGCCTACTCGGACCGATTTTCCTCGTTTTACAGAGGGGGATGATCCACTAGTTTGGATCTACAAAGCGGAGCAGTTTTTCGCCCTCTACAATCGCTAGAGCATCAAAAGGTAGCCACTGTCTCTTTCCATCTTGAGAATGAGGCACTACAGTGGTTTAGATGGTTGGATTGTCTATCAACGACCCCGCGATGGGAAGATTTTACTCGGGCATTTTGCAAGGAATTTGGGCCTTCAGAGTTCGATGATAGTGCGGAGGCCCTCTTCAAATTGAAGCAAACTGGTTCCCTTAAAGACTATGTGATGGAATTCCGCCGTTTGGCAAATCGGACTAGGGACATCGGCCCTATATTACTCAAGAGTTGTTTTCTGGTTGGTTTGAAGAAGGAGTTGCGCTATGATGTCAAATTGCTACGCCCAGTGAATGTTCATGAAGCAATGGCTATAGCTGGCCAGATTGATGCTAAGTTGACTGAACTCAAGCTTGGAGTTAAGCCATCACTAGTTCCTAATCCAGCATCTATTGCCAAACCACTCGCCATTTTGCCACCACCTAGTAGTAACACCAGTAGACCTGCTGGATTACCCTTGTTCAAAAAATTAACTCCTGAAAAAGTCCAAACTAAAAAGGCAAAGGGACTTTGTTTTTACTGTGATGCTAAGTATACTTGGGGACATAGGTGTGATCGTAAACAACTACTAGTTTTAGATGTGAACTGGGAAAGGGAGGATCAGGAGCTAATTGTGGATGACACTGAGGTGGATCCCTCTGGGATATTACAACAGATGCAATTGAGCGAGTGTACTTTCTATGGCACTTCAGCCAATAAATCCATTCGCACCATGAAAGTTGCAGGGTTCATTAAGAATTGCCTAGTCACGATTCTCTTGGACTCTGGCAGTACCCATAACTTTGTGGACTACAGGTTGCTCAAAACACTTGGTTGGAAATTGAACCCAATGAATGAGTTTGAGGTGTTAATAGCAGATGGAGGTAAAGTCAAGAGCAAGGGTTGTTTGAACACTACCCTATCCATGTGTGACTTAAGTCTCCTTGCCTTACCTCTTGGGGGTTGTGATGTGGAATTGGGAGTATAGTGGCTATCAAGAGTGAGCCCTATGTTATGGGATTTCCAGCTAATGACAATGGAGTTTAGCGAAGGGGAAACAAGATATAAAATAGAAAATGCCCAATTTCAAGCACCCTTGGTCCAAGATGCCACTCTGCAACAACTGGGAAAGGTTCTGCACACTTCCAGCTTGGTACTACTACTTTATTTTATGACTGCAGATATTACCGAAGCATGTGATCTAGACACTAAGCAAATGAAAGAATTGCAGGACTTGTTGTCTCGCTTTGACTATGTCTTTCAAACACCAATGACCTTACTTCCTACCAGACCCCATGACCACAAGATTCCTCTAATTACTGGAGCTGTACCACCTAGCGTTAGACTTTATCACTATGGACCACTTCAGAAAACTAAGATTGAAAAAGCAGTGCAAGAATTGTTGAGTTCAGGGTTTATCAGGGCAAGTCACAGTCCCTTTTTATCCCCTGTGTTGTTGGTTAAGAAGAAAGAGGGGACATGGAGGATGTGTATGGATTATAAAGAGCTTAATAAAGTCACTATTAAGGATAAGTATCCTATACCTTTGATTGATGACCTCTTAGTGGAATTGCATGGTGCTCAATATTTTACTAAATTAGATTTAAGGTCGGGATATCACCAAATGAGGATGGATTCAGCAGATGTGGAGAAGACGGCCTTTAGAACACACGAGGGTCATTATGAGTTTCTAGTTATGCCCTTTGGAACAGAGGGGTCTATTTTCAAGAAAAAATAAGACTTCTTGCCGGCTAACTAATGCACCTGCTTCTTTCCAAAATCTTATGAATGATGTGTTTAGACCATTTTTAAGGAAGTTTATACTGGTATTCTTTGATGACATATTGATTTACAGTAAGAGTTGGGAAGACCATCTATCCCATTTGCAGGCGGTTCTAAAAATCCTCCAACAAAATCAATTGTTTGTTAAAAAGCAGAAATGTGCTTTTGGGCAGTGTAAGGTAGAATACTTGGACCACATCGTATCTAGAAATGGAGTCTTAACTGATCCTTCCAAGTTGCAGGCCATTGTAGATTGGCCACTTCCCACAACAGTCAAAGAATTAAGGGGATTTTTGGGGTTGACTGGCTATTACAGAAAATTTGTTCCTGGATATGGAAAAATTTGCCAACCCCTATATCAGTTAACTAAGAAAGATGGGTTCCTGTGGACAGATGCAGCCACCAAAGCTTTCCAGCACCTCAAAGACATCATGACTTCTCCATAAGTTCTAGCCTTACCCGACTTCACCCAACCATTTGAAATAGAGTGTGATGCCTCTAGCATTGGAATTGGGGCAGTTTTACAACAAAATGGTAGGCCAATAGCCTTTACAAGCCAAGCCTTAGGTCCAAGAAACTAAGCATTGTTAACATATGAAAGGGAGCTTATTTCTATTGTGCATGCTGTGAGAAAATGGCAAGGATATCTCCAGGGGTGACATTTTGTGATCAAAATTGACCACAACAGCTTGAAATTCTTCTTAAATCACAGAGCCAACACTCCATTCCAACAGAAGTGGGTAGCTAAGCTATTGGGATTTGATTATGAAATACAATATAAGCTAGGCGTTGCAAATGTGGTGGCAAATGCATTATCTAGAGTGCAAGGAGCTTCAAAACTTGCAGAATCTCCTCTAAATGAGCAATTTGAATGCACCGCAATCTCTTACCCCTATTTTGGTTGGCTGGATGAATTGAGGAGACATGCTGAGCAGGATGAATGGATAATTAATAAGTTGCAAGAATTGGCTACAATAGATGAAAATAGTTCTCCCCAATCCAAATTGAGGAAATTTCATGTGGAAAATGGTTTCCTTAAATACCAATCTCAAATTGTCCTCAATCCTACATCACCTTGGAAGGTTAGAATCTTTGAAGAGCATCATGCTACCCCAACGGCAGGGCATCTAGGGGTACTCAAGACTTATAAGAGGGTTAAGAGGGGTTTTTATTGGCAAGGAATGAAAAAAGACATCAAGAAGTGGGTGTCTGAATGTACAATCTGCCAACAGAACAAATATGAAACTATAGCACCTCCAGGGCTGTTACAACCCTTGCAAATTCCAACCCAAGTCTGGACTGATATAAGTATGGATTTCATAGTATGGTTACCTTTATGTAAAGGGAAATCAGTGATATTAGTAGTGGTTGATAGACTGACCAAATATGCCCACTTTGTTGCCTTAGGCCACCCCTTCACAGCTGTCACAGTGGCTCAAGTGTTTGTTGATCATGTGTTCAAACTTCATGGTATGCCTTCTTCAATTGTCAGTGATAGAGATCCTATATTTGTTAGTGCTTTTTGGAAGAAGTTATTCAAATTGCAAGGTTCTAAACTGAACATGACTTCGGGATATGATCCTCAAAGTGATGGGCAAACAGAAGTGGTGAATAGGTGTCTTGAGACCTATTTGAGGTTTTTTGCAGGTTATCAGCCAAAGAAATGGGTTCAATGGCTAGCTTGGGCAGAGTGGAGCTATAACACTGCCTTTCACACGTCCGCAAAGGCAACACCATTCGAGTTGGTTTATGGATATCAATCTCCTCATGTTCCATCTTATGAAATGGGGTCTGCAAGGTTGGATTTGGTAGAGCAGACACTTTTGGAGAAGGATAGGGTCTTGTCCATGCTGAAAACCAATTTGGAGGTAGCTAAAGAACAAATGAAAACTCAAGCTAATAAACATAGGTCTGAAAGGGAATTTAGTGTGGGAGACTTTGTTTATTTGAGGCTGGTTCCATATCAACTGCAGTCCCTGGCTTCTCACTCTTTTCACAAAAATCCAAAGTTTTATGGTCCATATGAAGTCATTGAAAGGTTTGGAAAGGTAGCATATAAGCTGCAATTACCTTTGGGAACCAAGATACATCCTGTTTTCCATGTTAGTTGCCTGAAGAAACATCTTGGTGCAACTGTGCTTCCCATTTCTACACTTCCAAGCATCACGGAAGCTGGTACCTTACAAGAAGCCCCTGAAGCTGTGTTGAAGAGACGAATTTATAAGAAAGGCAATGCTGCAGGCACTCAGTTACTTGTTCATTGGAAGGGACTCACTGTTGAAGATGCGACTTGGGAGGATTATGACGACTTCACCCACAAGTTCCCAGATTTCCAGTTTTGAATAACCTTGAGGACAAGGTTTATGTTAAGGGGAGGGTAATTGATAAGAAGCTGTGATCAGCTTAGTCACATTTTAATTCCAATTATTGTTTTGTTTACAAATTAGTTTAATTGGTTGCCAGCTGGCAGTGTTTCGGGTAATTAGTTTGTTAGCTGATATATACCCAGTAGCTTCCTCATTGTAAGGCAGTTATGAATTAATGAATTGTTCTTTTCTACTGGAACTTCAGATCTAGCGATTTCTATCATCTTCTTCGTCTCCTTTCCATACTCTGTAACTGTCAGGTCTAGGTTGAAAGGGGTCTAACAGGTAAGTCCCCTATTCTCTTCAGTTCGAGAATTATCACCTACGATCAGGGTTTCCTAGGTCAAGCTTTTATCTTTCATGTAGAATTTTGCTCTCTTTTGATTCTTCTCACTCCGCCTCTTTCTCTATCTCTCTCTGCGTTCTTGGTGGTTTGGTTCTTGCCTTCTTGCTGTTCCAGGTTCTTGATGGTCTGGTTCTTAGCCTTCTTGGTATTCTAGTTTCTAGTTCTTGTCTCCTGCAATTCTTGGTGAAAGTGAGTGAGAGAGTGAAGCAAAGAGAGATTATGGAGGAAAGATGCAAAGGAGCTCTTGATGTAGTTTTTGGCTTCAATATTCTGACGGTTTAGGGTATCTAACACTGTGCCTAACGTCGATATAGGCAGTGTAGTTCGGTTACTCCATCAAAACTGAAATTTCAAAAATCATCGTCGTACTGATCAGTGCAGTGTTGGGGTGGTTGTTGGTTTTTTGGTATTCTTGGTTTAAAAACCCAGCCCTAATTTCTATGACTTTTTGTTTGCAAACAAGCTATGCTATAGTTTAGTTTTTGGCAGTTTTAATTTTTCTTTCTTTATATTTGTTGGGGTTGCATTGTATTATATATAGTTAGCTTTGTGTTATATATCTAATTAATTTGGGGGAAGGAAGGTCATTATTTGTTTTAATGTGCAAAATTGGGGGGAGGATGACTTCTTTGCAATTTATGGTATTAGAATCATGTAGTTAATATTTAATCTCCAATCACGTACAAGCGTTCTTACTTATTGGATGGTTTATTGCTTACTAGATATTTTTCTTCAATTGATGATGCAAATTGTTTGTTAACTTCTGAATGTCTAGACATATTTTGCAAGTTCATAGGCAATAACTTGTTAATGCACTCAAAAGAATTAGAAATAGAACTCTACGTATTGGCTTGATTTGAATGGAAGTTAATAAACATAAATACTCCACTCTGAATTCAAATGTTTATCTTTTTTTACTTGTTTTTTTTTCCTTTTCTTATCTCTCTTTGGTCTGAGTTTGATGTCTTACTGCTAAAAGCTAAGAAATTAGGCTTGGTCTAAGTTTTATGGAAGATTGCACTTGACATGATGAATACTAGCTAGCGTCTCAGCAGTTGCTTCCACATGTGCGAAGCTGTTCTTTTTATTGCATAAACACCGATAATTTGTACACACATGTACCATGTGTCATTCTGATTCCCTAAAGCTTTAGAGAAATTCATTACACCCTAATTCTCAAGGCATTACAATGTTTATCATCAATGTCCTTATGCGTTACGTTTGAATCCCACTTCTCCGATGATTTGAAGACTAAATTTTGAAAATTCAAATGAGTTGTTTAAAAATATTTTTTAAAGCATTTAATAATACAAAAATGAAGAGAAAATGTGGATTTAAGCTTTAAATAAGACTTTTTTTTCTTTAGTAATACCAGTTTATTCAATTAGTTACTAAGAAATGAGGCAGTATTAGTTTGTGCTGAATGCCTTACATGTATTAAATCAAACAAAAAATCATCATCTTAGTTTGTGCAACTAAGATGATGATTAACCAACATTTTCTTAGGCAATAAACAATAAGAGACATAGATTAAAGGCTTATTATTGAATTTGCCCCCTGAAACATATATTTTTTTTTTTCACTTTGCCTCCTAAAAGTTAAATCCTCTCACTTTGCTCTCGAAACTTTACACTCTCATTTACACCATCAACTCCTTCTATTATCTAGAGTTTTAGAACTTTTCGTTTTAAATGATTTTCATATAGTTGTAAAAAGGAGATTCATATCTTTAAAGTGAGTATAAGATTTCTGATTTTGGTGAAGGTTTGATGAGTCAAAAGTCGAACCAAAGTTGAGATAAAAATTGAACAAATGGATGAAGTTGAGTTCGGAGGGGGGCAAAGTGAGAGGATATACTCTTGCGATCTAAAATTCGGGGGCAAGTGGGAGGATTTAATTTTTACGAGGTCAAGTGAAAAAAAGAAGAAGTATGTTTTAGATGCAAATTCAATAATAAGCCTTCTTTTTACTTGATCTTCTTTGTTTTGCTAGCCATCCATGAATAAATGATAGCAAGTCAAAATTGTTGAAATTATCTATTTAAAAGTAATTATTTGAAATCATCCAGCGTACTTTAAAATTAGATAACTTAACCATAGCATCATGCCTACTCCAATTATCCTTAAAACACTGTAACATAAGCAATGTGGCATGGTCATATTGACAGTTTAATGATGTGTCAAAGATAGAGAAAGAAATATTACGCATTGTTACTTGGCTTATTATTTGGTTTAGCCCCTGAAAATAATTCAAATTCTCACATTATCCCTTGATTTTTTTGTATCACTTTACCTTATTTCCTACTTTTACAAATTTTGAAAATTAATTGAGAATAGCTTCAAACTCATAAAAATACATGAAAAATTCCTACTAAGTTGCCTTGACTAGTACTAATTTACTATGCGGTCAAATTACCAATTTTCTCTCCAATTATATTAAAATTTTAAGACTTAACACTTTGACCTTACAAATTGTTTGGAAACACTCGGATGAAAAATTTGTAATTTTGACTCTATAGTAAATTAGTATTAGTCAAGACATCTATAAGAATTTTTTGTGTATTTTTCTAAGTCCAGAGCTATTTTTAATTAATTTCTAAAATTTGAAAAAATAGGAAAATAATAAACAATGGATAAATTAATACATGAAAACTAGTTTCAAGGGCTAAAGTGAGAAAAAAACAATTAGGGGGTTATGTGATAATTCGAATTACTTTTAGGGGATAAACCAAATAATAAACCTTGTTACTTTGATCTTGTACTTTAACTTCTTCATATAATGGCGAGCACGATGCTTGTAAAACTATTAAAAAAAATAATTTATATAATTTATATTCCTAATTAGTTGAAATATACACCTCGTGTAGAAAAACCATTCATAAAAAGGTATAAATATACACCTCATGTAGAAAAACCACATGATTCTTGTATCTCTTCACCCTAAACCTACAAAATAATAATGTTATTTGATTTCAAAATATTCCCAATTTTATCAGTAAGAATATCATTTTTGGAATTGTTTTTTAGCTTGAAAAGTATACATAATCAGTCGAACAATTTTGTAGGTGTCAGTGAGGTGAGGGAGAGGGGTGGTTTTGTGTAACGACCTGTACTCCGTAAGGTAAATTTCTGAATTTTAATTTGGTCTTTGGGGCCTAAAGTTGACTTTGGGTTTGAATAGGATTTGATGTTTGACCTTGGGTTCGTTAGGAAGGCCTCGGGCTTACGAGTCTATAGACATGCGGCATGTCTCGTTTGGAGGGACGGTTTGAAAATTTTGTACGTGGCAAGGGACCCAAAAGTTGACTTTTTAAATTATAGAGCCCTTAGAGTAGACTTTGACATGGTTGTGTAGAGCTCGAGTCCACGAGTTCGTAGACACAAAGTACGTGTCAAACGGAGTTACTGTTTGTAAGTTATGGACGAGTGAAGTGAGTGGCAAAATCGTAAATTGGGTGACTTAGCCTTTAAAGATTCCAGATTTTTCTGGAATCTTCCCCCCTTCTATTTCTCTCCCTCTCCTTCCCTTCAGCCCACAGAGCCTTCTCTTTCCCTCTCCCTGCGTGCGACACCCCTTTCCCCCCTCCGTCCAGCTGCTTTCGACCAGAACCCAGCCGCCAACAAACCCCTTCCCGTCGACGCCAGCCGGCTGCGACCCCACGACGCCGACCACCAGCCCCTGCGCGCACTGTTGCTCGGAAGGAACACCACAAGCCGCCGCTTCTTCCAGTTTTTCCAGTCAGTTTCCGGCGCCTTTTCTGCCCGTTTTAGGTGGGTTTTCTCCCCCTTCTCTTCCATCATTTGGTTCTCTTGAATTGGGCTGCCAATTTTGGATTATTTTAGACATGAGAAAATTGGAGATTTAAACCCCAAATTGGAAAATCTTTAATTTGTGGCTTGGGGTGCGAATTTGTGGTCGGATTAGCTAATTTCCAACCTTAGGGACTCTTAATTTCGGTTTAGAACCTTGGGGTTCAAGGAAAAATTGAAGAAATTGGAAGTTGGTGGATGAGGGCTTGGCCATTTCGGGTGGATGCTCGAAAATTTGGGGATTTGGCACGATTTAGTGATATTTTAGCCAATTCCCACCATTTTGAAACGTAATTCGGAGTTTGGGTGGATGAGTTTGAAGAAAAGGAGTAGAAATTGTGAATTTAGGGATGAAAGCACCACTTTGTTTGGGGTTGAGATTAATACGACCCTTTAATCACGAAATTTAGGATTTATTGTCGAATTTAGATTTTACTAAGCGGGTTATTAAGTTGGGAGTGTATAGAAAGAGACCGAGGTTGACGAAACCCCAATTTATGGTTGTAGACACTTTAAACGTGAGAACTAATGACATATTTATCTTTTTCTTATAGGGACTACACCCGAGACTGAGAGCGACCCAGCTGAGCAACAAGACTAGACTCCTTGACAGTGAGTGAACTTTGTCTTATTTAAAGTTTATTAAATTTTAGAGTCGAACTTTATTTTTCTTATGAGTTGCTTGGTCGTGAACCTCAATTATTGAAATTGATTTCGGGATCTTGAATGTTATTAAATGTGTTAGACGGATTGATATTTCTTATCAATTTATTTATGACTGAGGTTTCTGTGAAAACAATTTAAAGTATGGTTTCCTTGAACAATTATTGATTTCTTCGTAATTCTAAGAAAGTTTTCAAATGGAATTATATAATTTCGATGTGAGTGATTGAGAATGGTTGGTTTTGGATTTTATTAAGCACCCATTTAGTACCCGTTCTGTATATTGGAATTATATAGGTCTTTGGAACCCATCACTGCACACACATAGGCTTTGGGCTGTATGCCGGGATGCTTTGCCCTTTGGGGGTGGCCCTGCGTGCACGTACGGCAAATCAGTGGCCCTGCATGTGTATGATAGATCACGACTCTACACATGTACGGCAGGTTATCGCCCTGCATGCGTACGGCAGGCTGTGGGCCCTGCGCATGTACGGCAAGCTATACGGGTAATTTGGGAGCGAATAGAGAAATTGTTTTAAATTTTAGAATTTTCTTATGCAAGGAAACTTTGTTGTTTTTGCAAAAGTGAATTTCCGCTGTTTTAAGGCAAATATTTGCAAAATATTCGTGCTAGCTTTTGCAAATGATGGATAAAGGAAATCAATGAATCCGTTTTAAAAACTGGGGGTTTTCATAGAAAGTTTGTGAGGTCTTTGTGTGAATCTTTCGGTTAATTGTAAAAGTTTATTTTATTTTGTCCACTCACTGGGTTGTCTCACTTTTACCTTGTGTTGTTCTTTTTAAAATTTCCCCCAGGTAACTGCGGTGGTGCAGTCGAGCAGAAATATGTGGAGGATATCGTAGATTTTGAAGCTTGTAAATTCTCTACTTTTGTTCTTAACTAGTTAGGCTAATTATGGTGGTGGGACTGTAATGATACACACAACGCTCTTATTAGCAAATATGTTACCTTGATTTCCTTTTTATTATAATTTCGGGTCGGAGACCCTTGCTTGTGGTAGAGGAGCTAGTTTAGAAGTGTGTTTTACAGGTTTTCTAAGTAAGGGTTAGTCCAATTTCAAGGGAGGTTCTGCCGAATTTTCGGTAGAATTTTCCTTGATATTGGATTCCCGCAGGGTCACTCCGAGTTCCAGGGTGGAATTCGGGGAAGGTCTTGTCATTTTGAGCTCATGGATAATTGTGAGATTATTTCTGATCTTGAAATTCAATTTATAATTCCAATCTATGTGTTAATTAGTTTGAGTTTTAATGTGATGATCCTTGTGTTCGGGACACTTATGGGTTTTATTATTAGGTTGTGGGTGTTAGATGTCTCTTTGAGATATACATCCAATGATTGTATCTTATGTTTTCTAATAATGTTTGAATTAATGGAAAGTAGTAGATGATTTAATCATGTGATTATAGAGAAGAAATACACAACCAATTGGCCCAATGGAATTATTTAACTATTGGCATTCATCACTACGTATCGTTATTGAAAGATGTATTGTTTTGAATTATTCTTAAATTTTTGCAATGAATGTTTGTTATTAGTCTTAAGGTATAGAATTTGTGTATCAAGTCTCAAGTCTCGGATCTTAGGCCTTAGGTCTTAGGTATTGGGTCTTTGGTCCAAATACTAAGTATGAACCTAACACAAACAACTTATTACAAAAAAAAAAAAAAAAGAAAGAATTTTAAAAAATATCAACCTAACAAGTTTTCAAAAATCTTAAAATTTAAATACAATTTTTAAGTTTCATAAACAAATTTTCAAATTTTAAAAACTGAATTTAAAATCTCACCATTTAAAAATGGCTCCATGTTTTTGATTTTTTTTTTTTTGATTGGACACAAAACTCGACTTTAGTATACCCTGCTGAGTTCATTTTATAGTATTTATTTAACTTTCAAATAATATATTTTAGTCTTTGTGGTTTAACTTCCTTCATATTTTAATACTTATTTTAAATATTTTAGTTAATTAGTAAGCATTAGTAGTTTTTACCTATCTTTTAAATTTTAATTAGTTTTATTTATTTTAATTAGTGTAATTTAATTTTTTGGGTTTTATTTAAGTTTTTTTTTTAATTGTATGAGTTTTAAGTAAGTTATTTTTATTTTGAAGGTTTTTGTTTAAACTCAAAGGCCCAAAAACAAAAGAAGTTGAAGGAGCCTAAAGGAAATTGAAGGAGCCCAAAAAAAATTGAAGAAGCCTAAACATGCAAAACCCATTTCTTTTCTCAGCAAATCATATTGCGACACATGATAAGATGACAATTTTTTCTTGGTTGTCATCCACCTTCTCACTTATGTAAATGGTGTCACAATGAATTGTTGACACATGTCTTTATTTAGATACTTTAAACCCTAGTCTTTACCTATTTAAAGAAACATTTAGCTCACATTTAAGGATCTTTACCTCATATTTATTTTTGCTACCTCTTTTAGTATTCTCCTAGGATTTCTCTCAAATGTCTTTTTGGCTGTTTTGTTAGAGAGATTAGGAAGTTTTAATACTTTATTCATGCACTTTTAAATTAATGCAATAAAAATTTGATTTTCATGTCTTTCTTCTTCTCCTTCTTTTATTTATTTATTTACTTCTAAATTATTATTTTATTTACTCTTGTCTAGTTTAAATGTCATTTTATTCTTCTTTTCCCTTTTATTTTAGTTTAATATTCATGGGTGGTTACTAAACCTTCTCACCAAGGTGAGTGGGAAGCACAACCATAAAAATTATCAAGTAAGCTTTCTTTAATTAACTTCCCACCATCTAGATCTTACAAATTCTAGATTTTGTTCATAAAATGAGAAATAATTAATTTCTCACCCATTATTTATCATGGGTAGTTAGAAATTCTTTCCTCATTTTTGCTTTGTAATCAATTGTTTTAATATAAACTTTTTGAACTCTAGTTGTTCCTTAGTTTTGGTTCACCTTAAAGTTCATAGTTTTTAAGCAAAAACAATATCTACCATATAATTATTTAATTTAGAGCTTAAAATATAAATATTATTAGGTGAGAGCATCAAATTGACTCTTAGGTATCCTCTTATTTGGAAAATTGCTAAGAAAATTACTAGATTAATAATTATGGTGGTGTAGAACCTTAACCTTATTGTTTATACCATTGTTCAAGTTCTTGTCTTTAAATTATTGTAATTTTATTTCTTTTTAATTATTGCAATTACTTTCTAGTCTTTAAATTATTGCAATTTTATTTCTTTTTAGTTATTGCACTTACATTCTAGTCTTTAAATTATTGCAATTTTATTTGTTTTAATTATTATACTTACTTTCTAGTCTTTAAATTATTACTCTTTTGTTTATTTTTAATTCTTGCATCTAAATTCCTAGTATCTAAATTCCTAGTCTTAATTTATTTATTTTTTCTAGTCTAATAAAACTCAAAAATCAACCAATCAACCTTTCTAAACTAGGTTATTTTTAAATTAATCAAAGTCTATATTACATGCATCCATTTTATTGAACATTTCCTTGGATTCGATCTCACTCTTACAAAACATTTACTACAAAGATTCGTTATATTGCGAATAAATATAAATAAAAATTTACAACATACCTAACAATATTTTTCAAATTAACCTTACTAAAATCCAACATTACACCCGACCTATTCTATTTTCTATACCCAACTTCATCTCCACTACCATTGAAATCTAGCTACACCGCCACCAACAACCACCAGCACCACTACTGAATCAATACCACACTCAATTTTATCTTTCATGAATCAAAGCTTAGATTTAGGACTTTTAATGTATAGAAAATTACAAATAAATCTATAAAACATTTCTAAATTACAAATAGGTCACTGCATAATTTCATATCTCATAATAGTCAATGATATATTTTAAGAAATTACATTTTAGTCAATGGCCCACTCAATACCTAATTTCTTTTAAAATATTAATTTTGTTAATATACTTTTTTGCCCTTCTATTACTTTTTTAGAAAATTTCTTGAATATGAATAAACAAAATATATCTCATAATAGTCAATGATATATTTTAAGAAATTACATTTTAGTCAATGGCCCACTCAATACCTAATTTCTTTTAAAATATTAATTTTGTAATATACTTTTTTGCCCTTCTATTACTTTTTTAGAAAATTGCTTGAATATGAATAAACAAAATAGATCACATAATTTAACACAAAATTATAAATAAACTTAGTAAGTGTATGACATTGCTCTATCTACTGGCTAAGATTAAGCATTTTTAATCTAAAGGCTAAATTATCAATATAAGACAAAAATATCATGTTTCTTCATTTTTAATTAAAAAAATTTTAAGACTAAATAAATGACAATGATTATTTTTAAAAGGTGCTTAAATTGATTATGTTATGTTGTCATTAACATTTTTATCAAGCTGCTTTTGTTATACGAATTATACATTTTACATAAAATACAAGTTATATTCTAGTACTTCTACATTCATTTAAAATATTCTTATTTATACATTTTACATAAAATAGAGGTTATGTTTTAATAATTCTATATCCATTTAAAATATTCTTAGTTGAAATCATTTATGTCGACTTTGAATAATTTGGGACTCGATTAAGTTAATAACCTACACGTGGGCATAAAGTTGTACGCAATTTATCAAATCATGTTTGTATTAACTAAGATAAGTTTCAGTGGATGTACAATAGTGCATTTTTTTTCTGCATGGAAAATTGAAATTAAAGTATATGAAGATTTATAAAAAAGAATAAATATATTTTTTATAACAACCAAGTATATTATGTACATTGAAATGATATGAATAATTTACTTAGTAACTCATTTTATAGTTTCAAGAGTGAAAGACACCATATTCAAGTNAAAAGTAAAAGACACCATATTCAAGTTTTAGTTTTGGACACTGTGATGCATCTACTGATTTGGAAAAAATGTGTAGTGTTTTTTTTTATAGTTTTGGACATTGTGATGTAGCTACTAATTTTGGAAACAATGTATGGTTTTTTTTTAAAAAAAAATTTTGGACACTATGATGCAGCTACTGATTTGGAAAAATGTGTGGTTTTTTTAGTATATGTGTGACAGTATCTGTTTAGATTTTTATAAATACTAAAAATCAGTACCTGTATAAAGAGAAATAAGATGTAAAGAAAAAAAAAGGTGGAAATGAAAAAAAGAAAAAGAAAAAGAAGCTTATACGTTATTAATACTTGCTGATTAGTCGTAAAATTTGTCTAAAATAACATTTGTTGTCTTCCTACAAATGTTAGGTGATTTATTATATTAATTTTGTCATGTGCCAGCTTATGGTTATTATTGACCTCTTTGTAATTTTATAATTATGAGACATTGATGATGTTACTAATATGTAAGCAAAATGACAAGAAAAGTAAATACATCTATGTTTTAAGTCTAGTTGTTACTCTTTATTTTTATTTTATTACATTTTAGTCAGTGTCCATTTTTTAGATAATACATTGACCATTATGAAATTAGAAATTATTTTATTAATTTTTATGTAATTAACCCTTTCAATTATGGAGGACATTCTTATAAAGTCTTAATTTTAGTTTGTATTTTCATTTTACAATTTCAGTATTTTTTTAGCTTTGAGTTCTATTGTTAAATATATATATATATGGGGTATATAGAAGTTTATTAACTTTAATTACTCAGTCCATAAAATTAACCAAAAGCACCAAAGTCCACAAAATTAATTTTCGAGTAACATGGTCAGAATTAAGAGAAGAGAAATGAAAACAATTAGTAAAAGGTAGTTTAGGTAATTTATTCTAAATAATATATATTTGTTTTTGCAGAGTTTCTATTTTGACTTTTGTTGAATGCGAAATGATCTGAACCGTGAACGCGTTTTGGAAGTGGCGACTGGGCCCACATGAAGGTGGTCTGGGCGAGAACGGCTGAAGTCGGCAGTTGGCGTTGAATTCTCTTGTTTGAGCATTTTGCGTATTGGATGTGGAATAAAATAAAGTCAATCTGAACCCAACCCAAGTTTGACTACAAGCACACAACCCACAACATGGTTGACTGAGTCAGCTTCATTCATTCTCCACGTTCATTACATTTGTCCAATTGTCCTACTTTTGTTCATAACTATCTATTATCCCGTGTTTAACGTGGTCATCAATTTAGTATGTATTGTATATTAGTTCTAATTAACATGAGGCTGCTTTTATGAGAAAATCATGTTTAATGGTTTTTATTTTGAGTGTCCTCTTTGAAATTGATTTCTACCAATCGAAATTAAAACAATTGGAAATCGACAACCAAGGGGATGGTGGCAGTTCGGTCGTCGGTTTTGGCAAATACCCTTAGTTGACAACAAGGGGGTGTACATATACAACATCACCCATATCAGAGCTGACAAAATGATTAGAGAAAACATAATTAGATAGTTCATTATGATCATTGTGAAGTTGAAAGCTTCATAAAGAAAGCAGATGTAGGTTTCTTATTCAAGGATGGAGGCCACTGCCAGGTTCACTTTGTAGGGAAGTATAATTATATATGTGTGTGTGTTGTACTGGCATAGGCAATTGGTTGTTGGTTCCCTCAGTTGTGATTAAAAGCTAATTAACATTTATTTCTTTACGAAATGTGTGTCCAAAATCTTCATAACAAGTGATTTTAGGCCAAAAAAGCAATACTGAACGAGGCTTAAGAATAATAGAATAGTTGCATGGAATTTTATACACTTGTTAAGCAAGAGCTTTAAGTTGTAATAATGCAAATGATGCTTTCGTATGACACAGTTATCCTGTGCATACATTTCTAGGCTTTGATAATACAATCAACTATTTTTTTATAATAGGCACATAGCCTATGTATTGATTGGGGCTATGGTGATTCATATATGCATGTAGATAATGGATGTACAACAAGGGATCTGTCACTTTTGCACTTGCTAATGATCATGCAAATAGATCAATTTTGTTATCTAATTATAAAACCTACGTTTAATTAGTCGAATGTATATCAGCAGAATTATTTTATTATTCCCAATAATGATTCTATAAAAAAAAAAAAATTGGAGTTCCACAAAAACTTGTATAGTCAAATGATGTCGGAGGCATTTGCAGTAGAAATTATGTTTTCTCTATGATTAGTATCCTCCTTAGAGGGGACACACATCGTAAAATCTTATAACTTAAATCAATTCGTAAGGATGAAGTACATCCTACGTGACCCTTCAAAGTATGGCTCAAGTATTTAGCCCAAACAAGGAATTAAATAGGGACAGGGAGTGGCCATTAATTAAAGTAAATCTACAGTAACTAAATTCGGTTGGGCCAATCACAATAGATCACAATTATTATTTATATATATCCATCCTTGGTTATTGAGAGTGGCGCTATGTGTTTTATGTTGTTTTATGATTTTTTTACATGTTCATGGAAGAAAAAGATAAAAGAGTGTCATATTTATGACTTTTTTAGTTGTTTATTGCATAGTAAGAATACCCGTAGTCCAACAATTACTAAATAGCCGATGTTAGACAAAGGTACAATGGAAAAAAAACAAAAAAGGCAGGACCTGCTGGCCGGACACCGGCTTATTCATTATTTATTGGCCTCGTTTGGTGTTTAGGATTGGATTGGAAATGATAAGTAGCAAATTTATGTGTATTTGAAGAAGAAATTTCTAAGTTGAAGAAAGAAGATAGGAATAAAATAGATAAATTATGAAGAAAACTTATTCTTTCTAATCCCCTCAAAATGGTGTGGATTAGCAAGGATAACATTTTCCTTGTAGCTAAGCCATTTTCCTTCCCTCTTCTTCCTTTAAGTTAGAAAAACACTTCATCGTTTTCCTTAAATACACATGAATTTACCATTTATCCTTTCTAATCCAATCTTAGACACCAAACAAGGCCAAAAGGTAATTAAATATAGAAAAAATTAGGTGTAGCTAGGTCTATATTGGGGGTTCAGATCCTCTCCTAAGTACTATAAGATCTAAATCCTCTCCTAAACACTCTCTCCTAATCACTTTCCTAATCTTTTAATCTTGACTATCTATTAATATCCTACGGTGAAAAAATAACCTCTTTATTCTTTTTAATTATGTACTGCACCAAAACTACGTCATTTTGGTGCAACTCTCATTCACCTACTCACTCATCTATCACTATTTTCTTTGACGACTTGTGAACGAAGGGCAACAGGAAACAGACATCACTAGATTCTGATGATGGGCGATTCGATCCTGTTGGGATTGGTCCAGCCCATGAGGTTTAATTGANCCAAATTGAAACGTGCAATTATACACACTTCCCTGAAAAACTAAACAAAAGATATGGTACCGTGTTAACTTGAAACACATATATATTGTTGGGATTGGTCCAGCCCATGAGGTTTAATTGAAGATCTAGAATCTTCTACTTGTTTCTAGTTAGTGCAAGAGGTTTAATTGAAGATCTAGAATCTTCTACTTCTTTCTAGTTAATGCAAGTTGGCTAAAGTTCAAGAAGTTTGTAGAGAATTCTACAAGGCTTGGGTGGTGGACTTTTCTCCAAGTTTCTAGAAGGATCCAAGAGTTGGTGGACTTTTCTCCAAGTTGCTAGAAGGATCCATCCATGGCTATAAAAGGAGGATGAGGCTTGGCATTTAAGATGAAGCTATCAAGGCCTTCTCAGGGTCTTCAACTCAAGGTGTGAGAGGTCACTAAGGGAGTTGTGTGTGAGAGGGAAGGCAACTTAAGCAAGTTGTCTTCTCAAGGTCTTCAACTCAAGGTGTGAGAGTTCACTAAGGGAGTTGTGTGTGAGAGGGCAAGGCTTGGGTAGAGTAATCTTCTAAGTTGAGAGAGGGTGTACAAGGGGAGTATCCTATTGGGTACAAGCGCTCGGGTTTGGGATTAAACTCTTGAGTGTAATTCTTGTACAAGGTTATTTCTCTCATAGTGAAGGAAACTCTTCGTGGACGTAGGCAGGATTTTGCCGAACCACGTTAAATTCTTGGTGCTCTCTTGTTTTCTTTTATTGGCTTGTGTATTTTATTTTTCCATCACATATTTAATATTTGTCGTGGCGAGGGGATTTATTCCCAACATATATGTCTTGTCCGGCCACCACATATTTTTCTATATATTTGTCGTGGCGAGGGGATTTATTCCCAACAGAGAGAAATTCCTTCGAATTAAAAACCCTTGGAAACACCTTGTTCAAAACACAACCTAGATGTTACCTTTGACATAGAGCATCATCTTCAGATTCAAAGGATTTCACCACTTCTTAAAGATTCTTGAATTGCAAACACCCTCAACAAACTAAATCTCTCTTATGACTCTAAGGCGATTACAACTCAAGTTTTGTCCTAGAAAGATGACAAGACTAAAATGATCTTACCTTTAATTGTTGTATTAGTTTTTTTTTATAATGTTAATTGGTATATTAATTATGGAGATATATACGAAGTTCTTTGTGATGAATTTCAATTTGTAAAGTTATTTGGTGTATCTGTAGGTGCATTATTTATTATGGCTTATATTTCTTTTGAATTTTGTAGATGCATATGCTTTTAGTGTGATTTAAAGCTGGTTGGATGTTTAATTAGGTTGAATTATAGACTTGTCTACAGCGAAAAGGTCAAGGCTTCCCACTTTTTTTATATTTTATTTGATCATTTGACCATCCAAGTTGCAACTTATGTTTCTTCTTAATTTATTCTTCACTTTTTTTTTCTTCTTCTATAATATATACATATATATATATATATATATATTTAGTAGGAGGGAATGGAGATCGAACTCGGATGCATTGCGGATAATTTTACGGTCCTTCCAACTAGACTTTCCATAAACTGCCTTCTTCTATATATACATGTGTGTGTCTTTTTAAGTTAGAAGCTTTTGTCTTAATCAATTGGTTAAAATTGTATATGTACGAGAAGTTTTTTACGGGCTAATTAATATTGTGGTCCAAACCTTTTTACAGGCTAAGTAATATTACGACAAGTTTTTTACGGGCTAATTGTGAGCATGCACATAAGACAATATGGGTTTATGGATCCATACGTGTTCATGACCAGAAATTTAAATATATGTTTGTGGGGTTTTAAAATAATATTCATGATAGGATTTTTAGATGAACACTTTGATTTTGAGGGATATGGATATGAAAGCTCCATATATGTATGTATACATATATTTGGGTATATTGTTCAGGTTTGCCTAAGGGAATAATATGTATGGAATATTATGTCCAGTTTATGAATCTGAACAAAAAAAGAAAAAGAAAAAAAATGTTATTTTTTTCAACCTTTTTTTATCATAAGTTTGGTTTTTTGATCTTGATTATGTGTTTGTGTTACTTGTTTGGTTTGTGATCCTAATATATTTCAATTTGTATTTTCCAATTGAGTTATTGTGCTTTAATTAGGCAAAAATACTTTTTTGGTCCCTGTACTATGAATGAGTCACACTTTGTCCTTGTACTATGGATGAGTTGCACTTTGTTCCTGTACTATATAGATGAGTTGCACTTTGGTTTCCATCATGATTTTCACAAATTGGACCTGATTGTAATATTAATGGAAACATGGTCCTTAAAAAATGTAAATTGAAATGACAGGGACCAAAGTGCGACTCGTGCATAGTACAGGGACCGAAAAGGTCTTTTGGCCTTAATTTTTGTATGTGTATGAGGATAATTGGATCTAAAGTTTGGGATGAATGATTTTGGGTTGGGTTTTTAGGATGATGCGACTTCGATGTCTATATTTGAAAAATACTATCAATTCGGAAAACAATAGCAACACAACTGAGAGACGGCGAGATGGAACAATACTAGTATTAAAAAAGGAAAAAGATGAAGAAAAGAGACGGTGCCTACTCTAACTTCCAGAGAAGACACTCCATTGGTAATGAAAGGTTTTAGAATAGCATCAAATGTAGAATAAAATATATATTTATCATAAGTCATATAATCAGTCACCTATATCAATTACCCAACTACTGATACAAGTAAATTGTGGAACACTCAAAACACAATTAGATGCATATAACTTGGCAACGAAACTGTAGAACACTTAAAGCACAATTAGATGTACCTAACTTGGCAATGAAACCAAATGTAGTCACAGAGTTCCCATTGGCATATTAATCCTCCACTTCATTAGAGGAAGCCACATGAAAGCTTTACCACCTGTCCTCAGGTACTTCTCTTCTCACAACTTATGATAACCAAGCAGTCTAAAGCATTTCTCTCGAACATGATTTGAGTTGCGGTATGTTTTCTTGGTGTCAAAACAAACGAACATTAGATGATTGAGTACCTATAGCATCACAATTTGTAGGTGGTCCGCCAATCACACCACCACCTGATAAAAATAAAATCCTACCTCGAACCCATAAAAACTTAAAGTCTATATGAGAATTAATCTTTGTTGTAAATATGAGCAAAGATTTAGAATGTCCCTACTATCAAGTATCATCCTATTGATTCGCTAGCTTCAACCATTGTCAAGTATCAACTAGGCAACAACGAAAAGAGAAAAAAAAAGAGAGCAGCACACACTCAAAGAAATGGAATAACATGAACATGGACAAAGGGAAAAAANAAAAAAAAAAAAAAAAAAAACCTTACAATTAATCGAAAAAAATCTAAACAAGATTTTATGAAAAATTGTTAGAAATCAAGAAACAATATTCAAAAGCCATAAAGTTAATAATTAAAAGGATTTAGGGTTGGCTCTGATACCATGCCAAGATATGCTTAATATTTAAATCGAAAAAGGTCAATGCCAAGAACAAGGTTAATCGAACATGAACTAACTGTAGAATTATATATTTTTCATGATATTATTTGAATAATATGATTAACGTTTTTATAACTTGAATGGGAGGATGAGATAAATGTTTATATATATTAGCATTGCCTAATTTAATATAATTGAATATTTATCGAATAATGTTTATGCATGATAAATCATTGTTATAGTTATATTGATAACATTATTAGTATCGTTTTTTCATATATTATGCAATGAGACATACAATGGCATGAGTCTCACTCGTGTGTCTAGTTCATAATTTTAAACCCCTTAACTACCCAGAAAATTTGTTTAAACTTCCACCCATCTAGAAACTTTCTCAAAACTACCTTATATATATACAAGAATTCTCCACTGTAGCATACTACTTTAACAAAATGTAGGATACTTTATGAGGCCCACTACTGTATAATTTTTTAATAATCAAAACCATCTATATTTTTTATCTCTATTCATGGATCATCTTTACAAAAATTAGTCAAATCGGAAATCATTTGCATATTTAACTTTGATTAAAAAATGTATGGTTTTATCGAAAGTTTTAGTTCATAGATTTGTTTGATCAAAGTTAGATATGCAAATAATTTTCAATTAGGCTAATTTTTTGCAAGGATGATCTATTAATAGAGATTTAAAATATAGACAGTTTGGCTTGTTAAAAATCTATGGGAGTGGGCTTCATAAGGTATCCTACAATGGAGAATTCCTGTATATATATATATATATATATGTATATATATACAAGAATTCTCCATTGTAGGATCCTCCATTTAACACTAAATGTAGGATATCTTGTGGGATCTACTACCATCTATTTTTTAGATCATCATTGCAGAAAATTAGCCAAATCAAAAATCATTTGCCAATCTAATTTTGATTAAACAAATGGACGGCTTTATAAAAAATTTTGGTTCGTCTATTTGTTTAATCAAATAGACAAAAGATTTCCGATTAGACTAATTTTTTGTAAAGATGATCTATGAATAGAGATCTAAAAAATAAATGGTTCAGATTGTTAAAAAACTATAGGAGTGAGCCCCATGAGGTATCTTACAAATAATTTTATTTGTAGGATTCTACAATGAAGACTTCCTATATATATATATATTCCTATTTTGCCCTTCCAACACATTGACACACTGACGCATGTTGACATCACTGTAAGTCTGTGACTGAATTTTTCTGGATTACTGAAAATGAATATTTTGCTAAAACTAAAATAAAAAAATTGAACTAAAAATTGAATATTACACCTAAAACGAAACAATGTCACCTATACATTAAAAAACTGAACAAAAATCTTTAGAATTTCAAATCCTCATTAAAACTAAACAATAAAAAAATTCAGTGCTACCACAATGCAAAATTGACATAATCGATGTTTTCATCATATTCATACATACATATATATAACCCTTATTATAACAAATCAAGCAAAAAAAAAGTATGGATTGAAGCCAACAAAATGAACAAAATTAGGTTTTAATCGCCACCACTTGTGGCCACACAATAAGGAGTTGAAGATGGGTAGCTGACTCGATGAAAATGGTTACCGAACACGAAGATCGCTGGTTTCTCTCCTTAGAAACGCAGATGATATGGGTTGAGTTGGAGCTTTATTGCACCAGCGCACTCAGGAAAATGAGAAGAAGCCATCCTTAGCGGTCTGGTAGCTCATCCTTGCAAGAATCGATGGATCGCCAACAAGAGAACTTAGGTCTGCCAAGACCTGATTTGGTGTCAACGTTTGGTTTCACAATACATGGAGGGCAGGGGGACGAAGAGAGAGAGAGAGAGAGAGAGATATATATATATATATATATAGGAATTCTCCATTGTAGGATCTTACATTTAACACTGAATATACGATACCTCATGGGGCCCACTAACATGTAGTTTTTTAACCATTCGAATCGTCTCTTTTGTGATTTCTCTTCATAGATCATCCTTACAAAAAATTAGCCAAATCGGAAATCATTTGGCGATCTAACTTTGATCAAACAAATGTATGGTTTTATTGAAAATTTTGGTTCGTCTATTTGTTTGATCAAAGTTAGATACACAAATGATTTTGGATTTGGCTAATTTTTTCAAGGGCGATCTATAAATAAATAAAGATTTAAAAAATAGACGGTTTGGATTGTTAAAAAACTATGGGAGTGGATTTAGAAATGTGGTTTTGATATTTTTTCAGGAGTTATAATTAGAATATTAGAAAAAATAGGGGTCAAACCTAGTTGGGTATTGGTTGGCAGGGGTCAGATATGTAATTGTGAAATGTTTTACTGATTTATTTGTAATTGGTCCTAAAATAAACTACTCCCACTTGTGTGCTTGTCTTCTACTTCAATCAAAATGCCATATACTAGCTTTTCTGCTAACTTCACAATGCCCCTCCCCCTCTTTTGTGAAGATTAATATCAATAAGGCATAGGACTCAGTTTTATTGGAGGCTGGAGTGGGGATTATTATTAGAAAATTCTCTAGCAGTTCTGTGGCTACTTTGAAATACAATGTTTGCATGGCTCTACTCTTGAGGTAAGGCTTTAGCCATTCATTAGGGTTTGGAGGTGGCAATTTGAAATTTTGATAAAATTATTGTGAACTAACTCTCAGGACCTGTGGGAATTGAAAGAGGAGTTTGGAACATTAATTTACCGTATTTGAGTATACATCTAAAGGCTTAGCGCCTCATTTGCTCATGTTAGATGTCATTGGATCCGTTGTGAAAGCAAATTAGGCAGCAGACCATGTTTCATCGCTTGTCAAAGATATTATATCTCTTTGTTGCTTTTGGATAAGGACAGATTGCCTTACTCTTCCGTGCAGAATATAGATGTTTTCTCTTCTTAGTTGTTTCGTTGGTCGTAGTTTCTTCTTTTTTACTTTTTTGTTCTTTATCCTTTTTTTCTTTTTCTTTTTATGGGGTTTGGAGTGTTGTGTTTTGGCTCTCACTCGGAGGTGTTTCAAGGCCATGGAAGTGTCCTTGGAGATTTGGTTGAAGTTAAGAAGGTTGTAGGAGATTCGTATTCAAGTGGAATGACCAAAGGATAAAGAATTTGGAAGAAATGCCCCAGAGGACCGGTCCTGTGGTCATGGGATCAGTCCTACACGGGCTAGAACAGTTTTGGGCTGTCAGGCTCCTAAAGGACTGGTCCTCTGGTTAGAGGACCAGTCCTACACGTGGTCCTCTGGTTAGAGGACCAGTCCTACACGTGGTCCTCCGTGTTTTTTTACTAGTTTTAGGTGGTTTTAGACTTCCTACTTTAATTGGGTTTGTTTTCTAAAGGCTTATTGTGTATAAATAGGACCTTTAGGCTTATAGACTCTGAATTTAGAAAGCTAGTCTTGAGAGTTCTTAGGAGGCACACAATTTAGGTGGTGAGATCAAGATTAGGTAATTAATCTTGGGTGAGAGAACTAGAGTTCTTGGTAAACACACTGTGAGAGGGTGTACAAGGGCTTTGGGGATTGGGTTATGTGATTTAGTCCAATTGTAATCTTGTACTTGTTTATTCTCATAGTGAAGAACGAAGATCTCTCCCGGGGACGTAGGTAGGATTTCGCCGAATCTCGTAAAATCTCGGTGTGATTGTGTATGCTTGTTTATTTGTTTATCTGTCTTCTTGGCTTTGATTATTATTTTTCTCTTCATTGAATTTATTACTTGTTACATGACGGTGGGAGTTTGGATTTATTCCCAAACGATTATTCAACAATTGGTATCAGAGCTCCAGGTTCAAGGGTTTTCTGTGCTTATTGATCGAGGATTGTTTGTTATGGCAGCGGGAAGTAGTAGTGTTTCATCTTTTAAGGTGGAGCAATTTGATGGAAGAGAAAACTTTACTCTATGGCAAAAGATAGTGAAGGATGTTCTAGTCTGACAAGGGTTGGCACGCACCTTGAATGAAAAGGAGAAAGGGAAGCCAGCAAAGATGGCAGATGATGATTGGGAAGACTTAGAAAGCAGGTGTGTGAGCACGATTCGGCTTTATATTGCTGATAATATTATCAACAATATAGATGAAGATTCTGCCCGGAATTGTGGAAGAAATTGGAGAAGCTTTATTTAGCTCCAAAGACTATGGCCACAAAGTTGAATATGAAGCGAGACTTACATAAGTTGAAGATGGAGGCGAGTGCAAATCTTAGGGATCATATGAACGTGTTCAAAGGACTGCTGAATCAACTTGAAATAGTTGGTGTAAAGATTGGGGAAGAAGATCGGGCGCTCTTACTTCTAACCTCACTTACCTGATACATATGACAACATAGTGGATATATTCTTGTATGGTAAAGATACATTGAATATTGAAGAGGTCGAGCCAACTCTCTTGTCTAGTGAAAGGAGGAAGAAAATTGAGGATAAAGACTCATTGTTTGTTGCTCATGGTCAAAGAAGAAGGCAAGCAGCCAAGGGTTCTAGTGATAGCAGGGCTAGATCAAGGGGTAGTGGAAAGGGGCGACAGTTCTACAAGCGTAAAGAGTGGGAACATATAAAGAAGGATTGTCTGACTTGGAATAATAAGGACGATGATTGTTTTACGACGATAGCGAACTGTGATTTTTCTAGAGAACCTCTCACAATCTTTAGAGGTAACACTTCATCTCAAGGTGAATAAATATTAGATTCGGGTTCTACTCACCATATATGTTCGAGCAAGGAATATTTTGAAGAGTTTCAAGAATCAAAGAGAGGATCTTTCTCTTTGCCTGATGGGTCCAAGGTTGACATCAAGGGGATTGGAACGGTGAAGATAAAGATATTCAGTGGGATGGAGCATACTTTGGGTGAAGTCGCTTATGTCCCAAAGCTACAAAGGAATTTAATATCCTTGAGTAGGCTGGATTCCAAAGGCTACAAAATTTTGATAGCAGGTGGAGTCTTGAAAATTACTCGTGGAAACATGGTCCTAATGAAGGGAGAGAAGTGTGGTGGTCTATATCGTTTGATAGGAACTAAAACCTCAATATTTGGTTGGAAATGGAATGCACAAGAAATCAAGTGCTCAAGGAATGTCTTGTTTGCGGGTACAGCAGAGAAGGATGTGATATGTTTACAAGGTTCAAATGGTGATGAGAAAGGAAATTCTGCTAGTGAAGGGGGCGAATTGAGGTCTTTCTTTGGTGCTAACCAATAATTGGTTACACAAACCAACTACACATAGGTATTGGTCGTCTGAATCAAGGGAGGACCAAAGTTGCTTGATTTGGGTTATGTAGTTGGTATAGGCAATGCCAATGGTACTTTTGATGCAAGGTAATTTGCATAGTATGATCACCAAGGTGGAGATTGTTGTGTTTTGGCTCTCATTCGGAGGTGTTTCAAGGCCATGGAAGTGTCCTTGGAGGTTTGGTTGAAGTTAGGAAGGTTGTAGGAGCTTCGTGTTCAGGTGGAGCGACCAAAGGATGATGAATTTTAAAGAAATGCCCTAGAGGACCGGTCCTATGGTCATGAGATCGGTCCTACAGGGGCTAGAACATGTTTTTGGGCTGCCAAGCTCCTGGAGGATCGATCCTCTGGTAGAGGACCGGTCCTACACGTGGTCCTCTGTGTTTTTTCCTAGCTTTAGGTGGTTTTAGGCTTCCTACTTCAATTGGGTTTGTTTTCTAAAGGCCTATTATGTATAAATACGACCTTTAGGCTCTAGAAACCCTAAGAGAACGAGATATACTCTGAATTTAGAGAGCTAGTTTTGAGAGTTCTTGGGAGACACACAATCTAGGTGGTGAGATCAAGATTAGATAATTAATCTTGGGTGAGAGAACTAGGGTTCTTGGTAAACACATTGAGAGAGTGTATAAAAGGGCTTTAGGGATTGGGTTATGTGATCTAGTCCAACTGTAATCTTGTGCTTGTTTATTGTCATAGTGAAGAGTCGAGATCTCTCCCAGGGACGTAGATAGGATTTTGCCAAACCTCGTAAAATTTCGGTGTGATTGTGTGTGCTTGTTTATTTGTTTATCTGTCTTCTTGGCTTTAATTATTATTTTCTCTTCATCGAATTTATTACTTGTTGCGTGATGGTGGGAGTTTGGATTTAATTCCCAAACTATTATTCAACATGGAGCTGGGTGCAATCCCCTTTGAACATCCCTTTTAGTTCTATGTCTAGTTTTGTTTTCCTTTTTCTATGAATGATAATTTCAATGAAACAAAATAAAACAAATTGCCATAATGTTTTAGGGAAATCAGGCTAGAATATTAAAGCTTTTAATATGGCAATGATGGCCAGTACAAAAATACTGTTCACTTAAGCAAGGATTCCAATAGCTAAAAGGTATTTATTAACAAGTCTAATAAGTTTGTAATGCCTAGGTTAATTGAGGACTTGTTGTATATGTTATATACATAGTGAAAAGAGTTACATGAGTTACAAGATAGGACAATAAAAGGTAATTACAAGACAATAAAAGGAAATAACGATACATTAAATCTTAAGAGGGAACTTATTGATGATTTCTTGTCACCCCCTTGCAAGGTCACAGGCCAAGCACAGACTAGGAGCTTGTATATCAAATAACGAAAGCGTGTAGTAGGCAAACCTTTGGTGAGAAAATCAGCCAATTAGTCTTGAGTAGATACAGAACGAACCTCAATCTCAACGCAAACAGCCTCCTTTTCATGACCATGTGATAATCAATCTTCATATGGCGAGTGCGAACATGAAAAACATGATTATATGCGAAGAATATGACATTAATATTGTCATACCAAAGGCTAGGACATTAGAGGAACAAATAAAGATCACAAAAAATAGACCGGAACAAAGACAAGGTGTTACACACAAAAATGGTGTTTGTCACTTTGGGCATGTGGCAGTGCCACATTGGTCATTGACCTTGAAATTACTGCACTAAAATCTAATAAGATCAATTCAAAACCAATTACCAATTTACGGCTTAATAAAAATGATTACCTTTTTTATTATTATTTCTAAAACAAGTACAAAAAGGGTTGTAAATATAGAAGCTCCATCAATGTGATGGGCTTAAAGGTTTAGTAGTTGTGAATATAGTTTAACGAATAAACATTTGTTTTAAAATAACAAAACCTTGCATAAACTGAAAATAAAAAACATGTGCCAAACTAAATCCTTAACTCACATGTTTCACAACCAAATCTAAAAGATAATATAAAAGTGGAAAAGGAATGTTACACACTAGTCCATAATAGGGTCCTCTACACTCGAATCCTTTTAGTCACGGGTGTTACCATGTCAAGCTAGGTGCCTTTCTCTTCTAACTTCTTTTATCCTCTAAGTTTGACAATTCTACAAAGCTAACCATTTTTTCTAAAGTTGTTCTTGCACTCACAAACTGTCTAAGAGTGAACATCACAAAATTTAGCTGATCCTTTACTTAACTAGTCCAAAACATTGCATACATTTCAAAGTAGGTTTAAAGGTATCAAAGTAAAGCTTTGAAATAAAAAAACATAGTCTTTGTCAAACTGGCTCAGTCACAATCAAAGCATAAAAGAGGCAATGAGGTAGTAACAGGGTAGTTCATCATTTAATTAGAAATTTGTATAAAGCAAGTCTCAATTAAATATCCAACACATTCTAAACAAAGATAACACTTTACTAGTCTCAGTTAACCATTATACTTGTTTTATACATCAATACTTTTAACAACTAACCATTAATAAGATCATGAGATGCAAATGCATGTCAAATATATAATCATGTAGTGCATACCTTTTCTCCATGCCACCTGTCACAGTGTAAAAATAATGGACTTATTCCCTAATTTGTAACTTAGTAACCTCCCTCCCAACCTATATACGCCAATATGTGTAGGACAATGAGATGTCCTCTAATGGAAACTTGTAAGATTACCCTTTCCCATCTAACATATTCTTAATGGGATTGAACCCAAGAATAAGTGAAACTTACCCCTTCATCTCTACTTAGGAAGTCCAAACACTCAAAACTCGTTAAAGCAATACATTCTTGATTCAATGCATAAATGCCAATGTATATGCATGGGCAGCCCCAAGAAGGGTAATCTGCCCTTAAATGAACCACATCTATAACATGCATAAGTATTCATGTAATCATAGTTTCATAAATGCATTTCAAGTTCATTTCACAAGTCAATTGTTCATGCTTTATAATTAAAATAATGAAAACAAGAGCATGACATGATAATTAGCAAGATAGAACATTAACTTGTACTAAACCAACCGTATTCTGAGCCAAATAGTTTGTGTAATTATACCTTAACTAGAGTTAACCCTTGGTTTTATTTCCATTTAGTTTACATACTCGAATTCATATATTCACTTAACCCATGCCGAATCTCTCTACCATTTCCTTATCTTCCACTTTGGCCAATATGAGTTCACCTGGTAATAGCAGCTTTATCGGGGAATTTCCCATCTTACTAGGAGCTTTCCAAAGAAATAGCTTAGTAGCCACATTAGCAGCGCTTGGGATGCTTTTAGGCACGGCGTATTCCCTTTGGTTATAAAATCGTTTGGTTTTTAGAAATTTAAAACCCGATTTCCTCCATAAATTCTCCGATCCAAATGGCAAAGAAGTTTCATATTTATACCTTTTCTTGTTGGAGGGGCGACTGTCCATTGAACTACCAAAGAAAATAGGGTAAACCAATGTGATCATGACATTGTAGGTGCTTGTGATGGGTCGGATGCGACTTCCTTCAGTTGGTTTGGGTGGCATAGCCCGTTGCGGAAGTCCCCCCTTTTTTTGATCCATAAGTGTGGTTTGGTCATTGTCTCAAGTAAAAAACCCGTTTCTATCATCAACAATGTTATATACCAATAGTATAAAAACTCCACCTTGCTAAAAAGATGATACGTCAATGACGGAAACAAATACCTACCGACCTCTATATGGCCATGCAAAACAATAGTATAAGCTAAGCTCATATCGATATCAAATACATTATACTACCACCAGCAACACTAAACTTGTCTTCGTCTTCAGCACGCCGAGAATGAAGATAGTGCTCGCTCTAAATCTTAGTTGAGAGTAGTCTTTTTTTTTTTTGGGAGTCAAGATGAATAAGATGCTGAAAGTCAAATCCTAGTTGAATGAAAAATTCCAAACCCATAAGGAATCTTAATAGGCTTAGAAGAAGGGAAGTCAAAGTAAAAAAACCAAAGTTACAAGTTCCTCACAAGTTTGTAGGTGGTAATGACTTTTTATTACGGATATAATGATTTTTTATGTACACATATAATAATTATTATTAGAATTGTCAAAAAATTTTAGATTTAAGACTCTCTTTGTGCCGCAAATTATAAGATAAGGAGTCCTAGAATCCCTAGTTTTCATTATTCCATGATTTTACAAATCTTAACCAAATATTTTTTGGTGAAAGAAAATCTTCTCCTATTTCATAATCACATATTTAAACAAATTATTTTTTATTTTTAGCTCAATCGTGTCTAATAATTGTTCGTGTAAAGAAACCGTTTTTATAAACTTCAAGTATTCCATACCAATGATATGAAAATTGCACCTTACTAAAAAAATAAAATAACAAAAAAATATTCACCGTTCTCAATATGGCCATGCAAGACGATAGTATAAGCTAAGTTTATGTATTCCAAATCCATAAGGAATCCTAATGGGCCTAGAAGATGGGAAGTCAAACACTACTAGAAAAATCCTTGTTAGGCACGGGTAAAAAGGCACAATTATAATTTCGTGATACTGATTTTGTCATCGGCCACAAATATAAGTAGAAATGTGCTCTTTAAATTTTAGGCATATATAATTGTGCCACTCATTTGTGCTTCGTGAATAGTATTCAGGTGCTGACTGACAAATGTGATAACCAAAATATTAAATTAATATTTATGTTCTTGAGTGGACACAAATCTACACATTTGTGCTCAATGCTAAATTATTTTTAGCATAAAATAATCAATTATTTTGTAAGAGCCAAAAAATTTGAAACCCTTTCTCAGATTCACTCCCTCCCCTCCTTTTCTTTCTGTGTCATTTCTTCCTCTCTTCTCTTGCTCAACCCCCTTCCCCTTCCTTTCTTCTTCTGATATTTTTCTCTTCTTTTCTCTTGCGTGTACGATTCTCTCTCACACACAACAAACTCTAACTCTGAACCCACATCAGCCTCCCCCATCTCGCCTCCCGACCTCGCCTCCACACAACCATCACCTCCCTTCGATATGCTCTTGCCGGCGTCGACCAGCTCTTTCCGGTGGCGACCAGATCCTTCCGGCGTCGGCAACCTCCAGACTTATTTAGATATCTTCCCATTTAAGAACTTATTAACTGTTTCAGCTCTTGTAATTATATCTATTATAATTTGTTATGGTTAAAAATAGGTTGGACGACAGATTGTATTGCATAATTATTGATATGGTTGGGGCTACTGGGTGTCCATGTATATCATGCGGTCAGAATCTTAAGGGACTAGTCTTATACATGTGGCTATCAAGAGTTTAAGACTAGTAACAGAGCAGGGTTGGAAGCAAGTTTGTAAATGCAGGAAATAGGTTGAACAACTTTTAATAGTAACTTTAGCAGTAAATTTGATAGGTTGGCTGAACAACTAGTGTGGGAATTGGAATTGGAATTAGGCCGGTGGATGTGTGTGTTAAAGAAGGATTGGTTGCTTTGTTTGACTTTGTTTGGCATGGTTTGGCATTGTTTGATTTCCTTTCCTATGCACTCATCGTAATTGATTGGTTCACTTGTAGCCCTCATGGATAATGGTGAGAGCGGCACTGTAAACTTCTTGTATGGATAATGGTGATTGTTGATTTTCCCCCATAAACTTCTTATATAGTGTTCTAGATTTCATTTGAAAGGAGAGCAGCTTCTGACAGTGGGCAACTTATAATCCAAGAGGAGGTAGAAATGAGTTCGAGTAAACTATTTTGAGTCTTTTGATTAGTAGTATATATCAGGGAATGTGGGGGGATGTGTGATGTAATCTAAGATGGCTGGGTGATAAGCTTTATGATCTTTTGTAAATCAGAGTTTGGAACACACTTAGGAACTTCCTACTATGTATAAGGGTTGAAGTTAAATATATACGTATGCACATTTGTTTCTAATGTACAAAATTTCCAATTTGAAGTTAAATATGTTTGAGTTTTATTTGTTATGTTTTTATTATGTAGTTTTACAATTATTAGAACTAGTATGTAGTTTTTATTATATAATTTTATAATTATTACAATTATCAATATATGAATGGTTTCAATCTAATATATATTACCATTTTTTTTTATAAAAATATATTCATAGGGCACAATTGGGTTGTTTGTGCTACGTTTGTAATAGTACATGTCACATCAACTACACAGAAACGCTAGGTTATTGTCAGAACGGAGGCACAATTATAGTTATATTTGTGTCTATGTGTATCTGACACAAACAAGATATTTGTGCCTTATTTATTTCAGAAACGCCAATTGTGGCAACAAATATAACTTTAGTGACTGCTTCGTTACCAAAGTTAAAAGAGCACAATTATTTGTGCTCTTCCTTGTTAGAGGGCACAAATATTGCTCTATGCCCGATGTTGTTTTTTCTAGTAGTGAAAGTAAAAGAACCAAAGTTACAAGTTCCTCACAAGTTTGTAGATGGTAATGACTTTTTATTACGGACATAATGATTTTATTACATACAAATATAATAATTATTATTAGAATTGTCAAAAAATTTTAGATTTAAGACTCTCTTTGTGCTGCAAATTATAAGAAAAGGAGTTCTATAATCCATAGTTTTCATTATTCCATGATGTCGCAAATCTTAAGCAAATATCTTTTGGTGAAAGAAAATCTTCTCCTATTTCATAATCACATCTTTAAACAAATTATTTTTTTATTTTTAGCCCAATCGTGTCTAATAATTGTTTGTGCAAAGAAACCGTTTTTATAAACTTTAATTGTTCCATACCGATGGTATGGAAATTCCACTTCACTAAAAAAATAAAACAACAGAAAAATATTCATCGTCCTCAATATGGCCATGCAAGACGATAATATAAGCTAAGTTTATATTGATATAAAAAATAAACCTTACTACTTCATTCAACACTAAATTTGTCTTCGTCTTCATGGATGCTGACACCGAAACAAAATTTTTGGAAACACCCAGAACAAAATGCTCGCTTCACATCTTAGTTAAAAGTATTATTATTCTTATTGGGAGTCAAAAAAAAAAATTTAAGTTATTGTAAACCATAGGATTTTATAATAGACATGACACTTTAAATAAAAAATTTAGTTAGATTAGGAGATTAGATAGCTTAGGAGAAGATACAAATCCCAAGAGTTGATAGGTCGTAATGATTTTTTTATTACATACGATTCGTAATATCGAAAATTTAGACGAAATTTTCATTTTTTCAGAGGTCCTAAACGAAATGCACATTCCAATAGATTTTCGGATAAATTTCGGTAATTTCGGAGTAAAATTTCCACCAAAATTTTCATAGAAAGATGCATAGATTTTGGGAAAATTTCAGAGGCACAAAAGTGAGAAAATTGAAAAAAAAAATCAAGAATCAAAGAACAAAGGCGAAGCTTTTCTTGGGCTTGTACTGTTTGTTACAAAAAAAAAAAAAAAACTAAGATGAAAGAGGGGACGAAGATGCAAGATCGAGAGGGAAGAGATGAGAAAGAGAGAGAGAGAGAGAGAGAGAGAGAGAGAGAGAAGAAAAAGACTCACTGGCAGCGTAGATAGGTTTGAGAAAAAAGATTGAAGGTTACCATGTATCATATATCATTGTGATGGATAGGGTTAACATGATATAATGAATGATAATTAGGCAACACAATACACATATAAATATAAAGTTTGGGAGCTTAACCCATATCTGCGAGGTGGTCCAATGGATAAGGCATGGGCCAAAGCCCATTGCTCTCTCAATCAGGCCAAGTTCAATTCTTAGATAGTTAACTTTTTTTTCTTTTTTAAGAGTTTTAAAGAATTTATACTTTTTAGAGAATAAAAAAATCGATAGAACAGTAAAAACATATATAAACTAAACACCTATATATACATTATATATTTACATATATAATATATCTTAATTTATATATGCGTTTTTTGTAATTTAATAGATAATTAGATATATATATATTTTCATAATTTAAATAATATCCAAAAAATACCATAAATGGCCTAAACCCTAATATCCGATACCATATTCTAAAGAATATAGAATATAAATTATAGGGTATATAGGGCTTAGTTTAGTGTATAGATTATAAAGTATAAAGATTATACTAATTTCATTTATTAATTATATTAAATTTATTTCACAGAATTTGCCTACAGCGCACATTATATTCATCTTATATCATATGAAACCTATAATATGATTTAGTTTTTTCAGTGTTTTTTATAAATGTAATAGATAATATGTTAAATAAACATATGACAAAATTTCATCCAAAATTTCCATAGTTTAATAGCAATTTCCGTCGTTTTTGTCTAAACCCTAGCGAAATCGAAATTTGGTCGAAATATCTGCCGAAATTTCCATCGAAATTTCCACCAAAATCAAAATTACATTCCTTGCATACGAATGTGATAATAATTATTAAAAATTACAAAAATTTCTAGATTTAAGAGTCCCTTTATGCCACAATTCAATGATGCTGAAAATCTTAAGAAAAGAGAGATTTTTGTATTTCACCAAAGGTCGTGTGGAGCGGGTTTAGGTCAACCTCGACAAGACTCGACCCAAAACAATAACAGGCAGGTGGAGAAGATCCCAATTCGAACATGACCCGCATATTAACGGGTATAACAGACACGACCCGTTTACCTGGAAAAAAAAAAAAAAAAAACTCAACAATGGTAGTGTTCGCACAATCATTACAATCGAACATCAATCTTAGCTTCCAACAAAAACCCACAAAAAAAACTCAATAACAGAGCTCTTTTTCAACTTGTGAGAGATTTTGGGAGAGGGTTGATGAAACTGGCACAAAAACCCTCTGTCATGACCCAATAGCTTCCAACAAAAACTCAGAAAAAAAAATTAGCATATCAATCTCGCACAATCGAACAATCAACCCACAAAAACCCTATGTTCGAACACAGTGTGCATGACAGAGACCATGGTGGTGGCCGTGGGCCCATCTCCACCACCTCTGATCTAGGTGAGGGAAATATTGCAAAGGGAGAGAGAGAGACTGTAGAGAGGTTGTGGCCTGTGAGAGAGTCGAGAGACTGAGAAGGTGAGAAAGGGAGAGAGTAGAGAGAGGAAGATCAAAGAGCGGGAGAGAGCAGAGATAGGGAAATCAGTGTAAGAGACTAAGATGAGAGATTGAGAAAGTGAAGGCTTGATCAAGAGTCATGTTATTGTGTTTACTGTTTAGGATATTTTGTCTAATGAAATTACAAAACTGTCCCTATCATAACGGAACCAGTCGTTAACATATGACACTTATATCAACTGGGTTCGAAAATCTCGAACCCAAAGCCGCAAATTTTCTTATCGTTTCATGTCGAGTTAACAAGTCGTATGCACTTTTGCCAGGTCTGGTTACAAGTTACTTCAAACAAAGAATTAACTTTTTTTTCACCTTTTTTTTCTGTGAGCAAAAAAATTTTGGTTTTATAATTTGAACTTGTTTGGTTTAGGACATTTTCACAAATTATCATGCACATCTACGTCAACAAAATTTCAACCCAAAATGACATAAAACTCAACAAAATCCGAGTTTCCAGTTGAGAAAAGAAAAATGAATGAAAGGTTTAAGGCCCAGATAAAGTAAGAATGAATGGGTTTCTACGGAAATTCTTCTCCAAGTCTATGAGCTGATGTCGATCAGTATATTTTCTACTTTTCTTTACACAGAGAACAAAGAGATCGTGAACTAAGGTGTTTTTGAATGGGAAAATGTGTGAGTTTTAAGTTAATTATGAAATAAATCCCAACAACAATTTCTTACAAGCTTATGTAGCATTTCAAAATACACATCTTTCATTAATCCAATTGTTATTATTATTTTTCATTAATCCAGTTGTTCTTCAGTTTTGCTTTCATTTCTATTTGTCTATTTCTTCATTGTTGATTTAAATAAATTCTAAATTCTAAATTTGTTCTAGGCAAAAAGGAACATACAGTATACTAGTCTAGTTTTGGATAGGAGTGCACACGAATCGGTTATCCAATCCACAAACCAATATTCATATCCAATCCATAATTTGCGGAATAGCAATTTTCATATCCATATCCGATCCACAAATTCGGATATCCACAAGTTCGGATATCCACAAAATCGGATCGGATCGGATCGAATAACGGATAATATCCAAATANATAAAAATTATTTAGCAATTACACAACATAAAAATCATCCCTCAAATTAATTCAATAGTTACACAACATGAATTTCAAAAATTAAAACAAGCCTCAAACATAAAAAGTTTCTACTTTCTAGTATTTCTAAATTATATACTAT
>QANT01001983.1:0-18263 GCA_003254885.1 Purshia tridentata | reverse complement strand
AAAAAAAAAAGGAAAGGTATTTTTTTAAATAAATTTTTTTATTTTTATAATATTTTTTAATATTTTATTATTTTTTGTTCACATGATTATTATTTTTTAATTTTTTACTTGTGCACGTCAGTGTCATGTCAACATTTAACAGAGTTTTAGACGGAAGAGTTGACGGAGGTATGCATTTGCCAAAAAAATGAAGATGGGGATACTGAAAAATTCAAAAAAAAATTAGAGGTACCAACTTGCAATTCGACCCAAACCTGAAATACTAAATTGCAGTTTACCCTAAAATAATATTTCTTATTCTCAAAGTATAAATTTATTATGTCATATCTCTTATTAAAGTAACTTAAATAAACATTGAATAACCAGTATATATATTTTGATGCTGGAAGAGATTGAAATTTTTGCTGTGTTTCAGTTTTTTGACAGCATGGAGATTCGGCTTGTTTTTCCTCCTGAAGGCGTGGAGATCATGATCTGTTATTTGAGTCAAACTGTCAAAGCAAATTGATTATTAGTCCTTTAAAAAAGGTATATATTTGGGCTCAAAGTTGGCTGCTAGATTGCTACTGACTGTTCAACCAACGCAGACGCCAGCCAGGACAATTTCTCGAACAGTTGGTGGGACGAAATTAAAAATGTGTTTTCTAGACCTATTTTATAATGTTTATAATATTTTATATACCCTTACAAGTCAAAACCATGAACGATGATTCATCCTAGAGCACCCTTCGTGAACATGCTGTACTAAACTCCCCAACCCCTTGATGCATGCTTATATATATTGCCTTTCTGTTGATGTATATTTTATTTTAAATATGACCATGTATAGTTGTAAGAATTATTTTGTACTATAATTTGATGATCGAAGCAAATTGAACTGTATTATTTAGGCTATCTCATATTGTGAACCAATAATTTGAACTGTCAATTTTTAGATGTACATTTGAAAGTCATTTATGCAAAAAATTAGCAAAATTATAACTTGTTTGACCCTTTAATTATCATCATGATTATTTTAGTATGTTTTTATCTAAAACACTGTATATTTCTATTTATTTGGTCATAGTTAGATGACTAAATGATCTTCGATTTAGTTGATTTTTGTAAAAATGATATTAAGTGGAGATTTCACAAATGGACAGTTTAGATCATTGAATCACATTGAGAGTTCGATCCACATGTGACCCCAGTTTATGCTTATCAAAAGGGATCTCTCTTAAGAAGTTCCTAGTATATATATAGGAGGAGCTTCTTAATTAAGGGGATTCCTTTTGACAATAACCAAAAGGGATTGTATTATTTGGGCTATTTCACGTTATGAATCAATAATCTGAACTACCTAATTTTTAGATACACATTTAAAATTATCTCTGCAAAAGTTATCGAAGTTGAAACTCTTTTGACCATTTGATTATAATCGTGATTATTTTAGTATTGATATAAATATTTTGTTTGTCTATTAATTAGATCATTGTTAGATGACTAAACGGTTTTCGATTTATTTATTTTATAAAAATGTATGAATCAATAATCTGAACTACCTAATTTTTAGATGCACATTTAAAATTATCTCTGCAAAAGTTATCGAAGTCGAAACTCTTTTGACCATTTGATTATAATCGTGATTATTTTAGTATTGATAGAAATATTTTGTTTGTCTATTAATTAGATCATTTTTAGATGATTAAACGGTTTTCGATTTATTTATTTTATAAAAATGATATTTGAGTTAGTAGCTAATAAATGAACGAACGGTTAAGAATTGGGTCTACACACTATCCATTTTATTCTTATAAAAAAGAACCCTCTAAGAATCGCCTCCTATCGATATATGTATGTTGTTGTTCTTCAGCATATATATATATATATATATATATTGTTATTGTTCTTCACCTATATTGCTGTTGTTTTAGATTTTCTTAAGCACTCAGCAGCAATTTCATCCTTTTTCTTATTCTCTTTTGGGGCGTCGGCTGGCAGTGAAGGAATTTTAAGCTCAAAAAATTAGCCTAAATAGGCCCACCACCATAATGCCCAATTTCAGTGAACTAAGAACAGGACCGTAGCCTGTGCTAAGCCCATTTCTATTTGACAACGTTCGAAGTTCAAAAATATCAGTTCTGAACCCAAACGAAAACCAAAAAAATAAAAAACAATAGGGACTAGCCTACTAGGTAGTTGACCTCTTGAAATTGAAGTAGAAAAAGGGGTTGACTTATTGGTTATGACCCAAACATATATGAAAATTAATAAGAAAGTGAAGTCTGTTCCTGAATTTAGGAACGAAATAAAGAAGTGCAGTTAAGCACGGAAACAAGAGAAATATAATATAAGCATCAGACAAAACATATTTAAACAAGAAAATGTTGACTATAGGGCTCATGAGTACGTGAACTATATATATATTGTATCCCAAACCCTGAAGCATTGGCTGTGCTGGATCTAAACCACTATTACTGTATAGTCTGTAACTGACTCTGTGTGCCATTTTATATATTTAGTTTAGTTCATAAGATTCTGAACCCACCCTACTGGACTTTACGTATGCAAAACTCAAGCTGACGTAGTTTATGAGAAATTAACTTCCCACATACAATATATTATATAGAGCAAAAGAACAGAAAAATCCGAGTATGGGAACTCCAAACTCATACATATTATCAAACGCTTTGAAACCAAAGATTACAGAAACAGCATATATAATACATTAGCTAGAGATTATAAACATGTTAAAGTCCAATGACTACGTAAGATTTCATCATTTTTTGGTGGCGTACGTACGTGTTTCTTTGAGAGAACAACAAAACAACAACAACAACTATAATTGGGATACATGCAGACATGCAATTAATTGACTCTTGAGCAACTTAGCTATGGCAACTAGCAAGTGAACCTTATTATATATATATAGACATGCACAGTGCAAATTAAGAGTACAAGGCAAAATGCACATCATATCATTCCTCTTCTTCAAAAGCACTACTAGCTAGGTTTCAAAGCCTAGCTAGCATGCTAGCTCATTAGCCCCGCCTTCATCTTTTGGGGACATGCATGAGCCAGTTGGTACGTGGTCGATGTCATATACATTATACCTATCAATTATGAATGAAGGGGATGTTGATATGGATGTTGGCTAGGTAGCCTAAAAGGACAGTAGGAGTAGAAATTAAATAAGACCCAGGTCTATATCTCCATCGATGTCTATCGATCTTTAGCAATCACTCTTATCGCATGGAGGATATCTACAACTGTGGTAAGCAAGTTTCTCTCTTAAGGAGATAGCTAGAATTGGCTGACTATTTCAAACATGGCATGCTGAAGACTATACCACAATTGAGGTGCAACCAATTCGGAGGTATCCATTATATTGATGAAAGTCTATTAATAAGAAAGGCTAGCTTTTGTCCTTGAGCTTTCAGGCCAGTAGGCCACATGCAAACATCTAAATTTAGCACTATTATGTAATGTAACATTGTCTCCTCCTTGGTACATCAAATCTCTATCACTTTTTTTTTTTTTTTNCTCTATCACTTTTTTTTTTTTTTGTTTGAGAATAATCTCTATCACTTCCTAATTTCCATGTTCATGTACGTTTGTAATTTTGTACATGACTTTTCTCCTTATCAAGTTATCAACTGCACTTCGAGGCAAACGTTAAATTTTCACTACCCCAATAGCTCCATGCGTCTCTCAAGCTTCTAACCAAAGTCATTGATCTTATCGAAAAAAAATACGTCCAGGGGCATATTAGACATTTCAATCACACTTAAACTTTTGGATTAGAGATTAATATGTACTTGGAACATTGTTATAATCAACGGTAAACCATTACACAAACATTCAAAACACCGAAACCCAAAAAACCCATAACCCCAATACTCTAAAGAAAACATTAATCCATCTTGTATACTATTAACCATTAACTAATTAATTGATTAATCCAACATTAGCTGAACCTGACTTCACCGGAAAACTGCCATTTTTCGCCGCAAAATTCACTGTTTCTCGTCGGCGATATGTCGATCTCTATCAAATTCTCTTCCTCGACGTGAAAATCCAAGCCTCTCTTCGCGGCGCCACCATCCAAAGCAATCTCTATCAGCCCTTCTCTGTCTTCCTCTTCCCACTTGTAGCACCTCTTCTCCGGCGAGTCCCAAGCTCTGGTCACCGAATAATCGCCGTCCGACGAGCTATCCGAGTCCGACTCCGGGTAGTACATAGACAACGAAGGGTGCCTTTCAAGACCCAGAACTCGGTTCTCTTCCTTTTCACGATTCAAATTCGGGTCCTTCTCATTCGGATCCAGCTCGTCTTCTTCACCTTCGGGCTCTTCGTAAATGACCTCTAACGGTGCCTTCAGGTTCCACTCGAAGAACGAGTCTTCGAAACACGGGTTCGGGTTGAAACCCATTTCGGGTTCGGAGTCTGTTTCGGATTGGTACCCGAAAAAGCTGTGATCTTCTTCAGTACTACGAGTGGAAGTTGTATCCCTGTTTTCTGTGTTTTCTTTGCTTTCATTGCATTCTCTGCTATCAATGGTCGTTTTGGACTCTGTAACTTCGAGCTGGGAAGAAGGGTTTCCATTTAAATCTTTGTGTTCATCTTGGAATCTTTGAACTGCACCGAGTCGTAGAAGAGTGAGTAAGAGAATCCCAGTAATGGTTATCACCGGCGAGAAAACAATTCTGAGAAAATGGTACGGGAAATATAGGAGAATCAGAGCGTAGAGAGTGACAATGCTTGAAAACAGAGGACATGAAGAAATTGAAGCCCAAAAGTACTTCATTGTATGTTCAATAAACACCAAGGATGAAATGGAATTCAATTCCCACATCAGACTCCATCAAATTTTCTCCCATGAAGATGTCAATCCCATTAGCCAAACAAAGGTCAAGTAATGGGACTCAAAGCTTGGATTGGATGGGATGTCATGTGATAAAAAAGTCACGAGAGAAGAGTAAAGAGAGAGATGGGCTTGGATGGATTCGACTGTGGGGGTTACGAGCCTTTTAAGTCTTTTGGAGTGCGTGTGAACAAGGCATTGAATAATGAATATTATTATTACCAGGGAGAGTGGTGATAATTTTTTACATGAAATTAATGGATTTGGATTCATCATAATTGACACAATATTTATAAAATTCTTTTTAAATTTTTTTTTTAATTTTTAGTTTACAAGCCAAATATGATATATGTGACTAAATATTATAAATCAATATTGAAATATTCAATATAACTAATTAAATATAAAAATACGAATGAGACGATAAGAACACAACTGGAATTATCAATCCTCAAAGAGAAGATGGGAGAGTGATAGTGATAGTGGGTGACATATGGTTGTGTCGTTCGTTTGTGATATGCATTTACCTAGGTGACCTTTGTCGTCTCATAGAATCTAGAAATCAACCTTAAAAGATGTTTTAAATTACGTGTGCGTTCACATGAATTTAATCTGTCACATTCACTTAATAAGCTCTCAGAAGCAGTCATCGGAAACATCAACCAGTCCTCATTCGAAGTTTTTAATTATTCATACGAATTTATTACAAGAAATTAAACATTTTGTTTAGTCTTCTTTTCTCAGAGGCTGTCCCTTTCTTGCTGGGCTGGTTTGTCGCGTCAAGTTCATGAATCAACACCCTTCTTAACTCCTAGACATACAAAAACTAATTGGAGATTTTGTTTCGATTAATTCTGATATCGAAACCTTGTGTTTGGTAAAATAACCCTCATTGCAGTGAGTTCCCAAAAAAAAAAAAAAAAAAAAANAAAAAAAAAAAAAAAAAAAATTCCGTGTGTAAACTTTAGTTGTAATTGTTACCAAAGTTATTTCAAATGAGTAAGTTCACAAGTAATCGACTAAGATTCAGAAACGAACTGGATATATATTAACAAAGCATGTAGTTTAAATTTAACGACAGTGCGTTCAAATCAGTGCCATGTTGAAAGTCATGGTGCGTGGTGTTCTTAATTAGTTGCCAAAAAGCATATGCAACCTAAATTGCACTACCATACTGACAGAAGTGGTAACTTAAAAACTTATAAAGAAAGATGGGTAAGATGTAAAATATAAATGCTAGATTTATACTTTAATATTCATTGATTTTAATAGTTGTGTTAAATTGAACATTTAATAGATTATCTCTCACTTGTGTATCAATTTAAGTTATTTAGGTGAGCATATATATATGATAGCTTAATGACGCATGCAGCAGCAAGATGATCACGTGAATAACTTAAATAACATTATCTATTAAGATTGTTATATAATATTAATAGCTAAACAAGTCAATACTGATCATATATAATTTTAACAAAATAGAAAACAAAAAATTATAAATTGCTTACAATTTTTGTAAATTATGTAAACAATTTGATTTGGCTAAAAACTGATCAATGAGCTCATATTATTTTATATTTTTCTTTCATATTCTTCAAAATGGCATATTAAATAAACTAAAGCTGGCTCCTACTAGAAGCATGAGATGGAGATGGTGGCCTGGTGAATGGACCAAAAGGCACCAAAGTCATATGGCATTCGTTTCACTTTGCTTATCATGCATGTGCTACTGCCTACTGCTAAAGTTATGGTGTCCATGAAAATAGCTTCACGTACACTGAAAAAGCTAGATAGAGGCTTAGAGCAACCAAAAGAAAATGCATTAATTTTTTGCTTTTCTAACTTCCGGGTTTGGTTGAACTGAAAGGGATACAAGTCTCTGTCTCTTTTCCTCTACAACTAGTCAATTATAGTATGCCTCTGGAATCTCTGGGTCTACCACTAAATCCTAGCTTGACTTTCAAGAAAATAATGCAGGGTACGTTATGATTGGATGTGAAACAACAATAAAGACCAACCAAATCCATGTTTGGGTTTAATGCAGAAATAATGCATATTGATGATGTAAAAATGAAGGAATTTATTGAACTGTATTCATGAGAGAGAGAGAGAGAGAGAGGGGGGGGGGGGNGGGGGGGGGGGACAAATCCATGTGATTAATGTTCCTCTCTGATGTTCAAAATTGATTAGTTATACCAGTTATTAGGAATTAATGCATGTTCCAAATAGTGAGAAGCAATGATGAATAAAATAAACAATGGAACATCCAAAAACCAATCCAATTAAGTAAACCTAGTAGTTTAATTAGACTTTTGACGTCTCATCACTACTCGTTGGAGCTAGCAGCTTAATTACCGTATCTCGCTTGAGGGGGTTAGGTGCACTCATATCTTTTGACATGAGTATAGTACAATTCAAACTAGTTTGCTAGTCACAATGTGCTCATATGCTTGATTTTTCTTTACAATATTCTTTCTATATATTGGTTTCAATCAATGCAGAAGGATTCTAGCATGGAGAGAAAATGAAACGACACTCGAGCTGCTTCTAGACAGGAAACCACGCTATAAAGCCAAAGTTGATGGGCGTTTTTAGTTGTGGCAGACAACGAATCTAACCCACCAATTCATTGTTCAAAGCCAAATGGTGATAATTAAAACTTTAGGAAGGATCATCACATGGTTTGGGACCCTTCACTTCAGTGTTCAAAACAAGCCAACTCATTCAGCTTAGTAGCTTGATGGATGCAACTTCCATTTGACCATAGAGGGATCGAGAGTGTAACTATTGCAACTATGGGCATTCCGAATGGGGTGAAACACAGAGCATGTGCATTTTCTAACCACGTCTCTAATCTCTACTAGCTACCGATAGAAGTGACCAGCGTGTGGAAACTGGAAAGCACACAACGTTATGCAAGCATATTTTCTTCAACTTTTTCCTTGGAGGGGGAGCTAGTCCTCCCCTAGATATTGGGAGAGTATCTTGAAAACAAGTTTCTCAAACCAAAAGGAAGTTGACAAAACACAGCCCTTTTAGCTCATTTCTCACAAGCAGCATGACTACCAATGTTATATTACATGACTTTATGGTTAGCTGCTAATGAACAGGACTCATATAACATCCCTTCAGGAAATAATAACACATTTAGCAGAACTAAGATGCTATAATATGCAACCCAATTTCGAATAGGTACAATTAGGTGAAGTCCCTCCCTCTCTCTGATCTTTAAAATTTGATATATCCAGATAGAAGCAAAGGAGAAATGTTCATATTATCCTATGTAATCATGGAAGATCATAAACTTCTAATTACAGTATGCGACAGTTCACAAATCCTAATTAATCTTCTACTCTCCTTCCATGAATAGGCCGACTTGAGGGGTAGTCTAAGGCATCAAGAGAATGGCCGTCAAATCTATACAGCAGTCAGTAGTATCTGGGAGCAGGAGGGGCATACCCTGTGGGATAATTTCCGTATTGAGGTCTAGGATCCAGAGTTCCATGTGGTGGACCTGAATTGTCGCAAATCAAAGAATAAGAATAATATGAATCAACAAAAGAAATAGGGAGAATGTAGCAATGATAAATATAATTGATCTACCTCCATATGCAGGCAGGGACGGACTAGGACCAAATGTAGGGGATGGACTAGGAGGAAATGTACGTGCTCTTAAAGCCTGCGGAGCAGGACCTCTGGTATATCCAGTACCACCAAAATTTCCAAGAGCATTGTCTGTGAATGAAGTCATTGCACTTCCTACTGGCGATGGTTCAATTATACCACTATCGTAGGGGTTAGTGGCAGCACCAAAAGTGGTACTATTGCGTTCAAAATTTAGGCTGCTGTAGGGTTCACCTGCTCCATAACTCTGGTAAGGGCCTGTACCACCCATAGGAAGGCCATTGTAACTGCCAGAGCAGCCAGAGTAAGTCGCATAAGGAGTAACTGCCCCAGGTACAGGTGAACTTTGATTTCCTTGGTACGGTACTGAGAATGATCTTGCACTCCCAACTGGTACAGCTCCCTGACATGTATTCACCTGTGAATTGAAACATAAATACACACCTATATGAAACTGATAATATACAACAGATGAAACATAAGACAGATGGCATAGACATTAATAACAGGGTGAGGGTATGAGTGGGAATAATTGTATACACACTAAAAGTGATGAACTTCAATTCAGTCATTCCCACCCTCTCTCCATGGAACAATTTAAAAAATATGCAAGGATCTATGAGCAACCTCAACTTACTTGGTTGGGCACTTGATAATTATTGAACTCGGATGGAGGGACAGATGAATAAGAGTCGTTCCAACTTCCACTGGTGGCTGGATAAAAAGGAAGAACATGAGGACTGTATCCACATAAAATATACGAATAAAGGAATCCAACCCCAGTTACACCCATAAAAGGATAGACATGAACCTGCTAAAGCTCCTTGATATTGTGGTGAAGGAATTGGATATGGTGAATAGTTATAAAACGGGCTTCCACTGGAATACGGTAAAGAGTTATTTGAATTCAAATTAGATTGACATGCAAGTGACTGCTTCATCACATCCAAACATCTCTGTGACTCTTCTCTGTTGAGTTCTACGAACATAACCTTATAGAAAAAGAGAAGAATTATCCATAATGTAAAAACAGCAACTATAGTGGCATTTTTCAAGTTTTTGAATAACTTACCTGATCAAAATTCTCATCTGAACCACGCATATCCTTGCTGACAGGTAAAACATAATTGTCTGCCAGAAACATAATATGGGTATCAATAAAACCACGAATATGAAATCAGAAGAACAAATTTGGTGAAGGAGAACCCATTACCCAACATCTTAGTTACTTCCTCAGCAGGTAAATCCTTTCCCATTTCTTCCAATCTTTTCATAGAACGAACCTTCAAATCTTCAGGGCTTGGAAACACCACAACAGCGATCTAAAAACAGAAAATTAAAACAAATATATCCATAGTGGCTAAATAACTGAATACAGATAACTTATTCTCCTGCATATATTTATCATGGATATGTAGATACCTTATGGAAGAGAGTGAACGGTCTAAGTTTTCGTTTGCGGGCACTCTTGTATACATTTGTCTGATCCAAAATGTAATTGCGTGGAATGTTGGCTGCTCTAGACAAAAGAGTATTGAAAATTTCAGTTGCTAGAGTTATCAGATGATCAAACCGTTCACCATAATTGTTCTTACGCAGAAGCCCTGGCACCTGCACAGAGCTTCACCTCCTGTTAAGCAGCAATAGTGAAATATTCTGAACAGCAAAACAAACACCAGTAGAAGATCTACCTGGAGCATTGGATGTTGATAATGAAAAATCAATGAATACAAAACAATCATATACCTTCATCTGATCAAGAACTAAATTTGTCCCAAGCAAAACATAACGCTTCTCAGGGTGCTCTTTCACCCACTTCTCTGCCCAAGTTGTTTTGCCAGACGCAGGCAAACCCACCATCATCATCACTTCACAAACCCTCGGGTCCGAAAAAGCGGGTCCCAATATTGCATTCCCATCCTCAAGGGCACAATTCCAAGGCTTAAAACCCTCTTCAGGAACAAGTCCATCTTCAACACTGAACTGCAACTTGACCCCCACATTTTTCAACAAAACATGTGGGAAAACCGCTGATTCCCACTGCAGCTTTCTTATTGGAGAATCCACCACTGCAAGACGAGAAGGACCAGCATCAAATTTAATCGCCGTACCCAGCCACTTCCCATTCTTAGAGAAACCAATGGAAGCAAATGGTTTCTCTTCAAGGTTGACAGCACAAACAATTGTATCACCAAGTCCGAACTTTTCACCATAACCTAAAAATCTTCCAGCATTTGAAAACTTCCCTGTTCCTCCATACCCAAAGCTGTGCTCTGTTTCCCCAAGGTTTCCCACTGCATCATCCCCTCTAGAAATTCCAAGCCGGCAAAGATGCTGCAAATCAGGAGCAGTGTCCTCCATATCTACAGACTGAAAAGACACTATCTTGCAACCAAAACAGTACTTCCCTCCATTAATACCGACATTCGCTCGAGCACCGGACCAGCAATAAGCAAAACCCTGCTCGTAAAGTGCTGATCCTAGAAGCCCATTGCCTCCAATATTAAAATCTTCAAACAAGACAACAATAGACATCATCAATCGCATCATTAATCACAGAATGTACATATAGTAGTACTATATTGTTTTTGGTTTAGTGTTTTGGGGCTAGGGCTAGGGTTAGCGTTTCATCCTATTTAACAAAATTCTTAAATTCCAATGACAAGTTCAACCCACGAAATTCAAAAACCTACCTAAGGCGCAATCGGCGGGGTTGAGAACCACGCACTGCTTCTGTTTTGGTTCTGAAGAATACGACACACTGAAGTTGTCCTTGGCCTTCTTCGAGGCCTCAGGTTCGTCTACACTGGGAGCTTCGCATTTCGTTGCTGCCATCGGAAAGATCAGAGAAACTGTATGCAGAGGACAGACAGACATAGAACGCGCGAAACGAAACGGCTACGACTATGGAATATGGGCTATTGGCTACAACTATTGGGCTTTATGTATTGGAACGGTGGACTTACTAGGACCAAAAACCGACTTAATGTACCCAAAAGGAAACGTATCAAGTACCATCAAACTTTGGGTCAAAATAAAGCTAGGGACTAAGTGAATATTCGTGACAACATATATGGGACAAAGTCTGAAAATTGAAAAGAAAACAATTGTCAAAAGGACAAATGTGACATTCATAAAACTGGTGAAGATACAAAGTTAAGTAGGTCAAGACAAATCACAAAGAGTCCTACACATGTAAGGTATCCAAAAAAAGGACCTTGAAACCCTAAACCTTTGAAAGAAGTATAGAAGACACACTTTGGAGAAAAGAGAGGGATCATCATCAACAACCCCCCAAAAATCCAAATCCTAAAGAGGTGTATTCTCTCTTAATATTCAAAGTTCAGACTTTTTTTTTATATTCTCTCTCAATATTCAAAGTTCAAACTTTTTTTTTTGTCTTGTCAAGTAATTTTCTTTCAACATTTTGACATTTATATAGACTTTAGCACACTTTTTCGAAAGTGTATTTTACCCTTTGGATAAAACACTTTTCCTCCACATCTATATGTTGATTAGTCATTTCTTTCTTTATTTCTTCTCTCTCATTTGCACAAGAATGAAATGTTTGGGTTCAAGATTTTGTTAGATTTGCAGTGAAAACCACATGATCAGCTATCAACCTCACCCACACCATATTTCACTCACTTTGCACTTTTAAGATTTTCTGTTTTTACTTAAACCAATCCGATTCAGAACATACAGTCATCAAAATTTCACATACCAAGTCACCATATACACAACATAGTGAAGTCCTAGCCCAGTATTAAGCAAGTAAAGAACCTCGGCCAAGAACATTCCTTGTCTCGGCCGTTTCGGCCGTAACATCACTTTGCCCGATCCCCTTGTTTTTCCCACTTTATAGTGGTGAGCTCGCAACATCCACTGCCACGTGGCACTACCTTAACACCTGGCTGAGGACCGGAATTTTTGTCAAGACACTGTGCACCTGGGGATGGTGGTAGACGACCCTTTATGGTCGAGTCGAGAGGTAGGTCTAGCCGACCCTCCACGGTTGAGTCAGAAGGTAGGTCAGTTTTCAGGGTAGTCTGCTGGCAGTAATACATATATCAACAGATTGAATTCTCATAGGCTATTCTAAGGTCTTGTACCCAAAGAACAGAGTGAGTCATATAGATCGTTATCAAAATGTGAACTCTTTTGATAGATTATACATGTCGAGCGTATGGTTAACGACAGCCAAAAAAATTTGATTCCTTTGAAAATGCAGAGAAGAGGATGACAATTGAAGACAAGCTGATAATCAATTCTGCTTCCTTTTTTTTTTTTTTTTTTTTTTTTTNATTCTGCTTCCTTTTTTTTTTTTTTTTTTTTTTCTGGCCATTTTCAGATTTGGATGCTCAACTTATGAACTCTAAAGGGAAATGTTAACCAAAATAAATGCTACATATTAAACGCATACGTTATGAAATCAGACTGAAATTCCAAATATAACCACATAAGCATAACAGAACAAGAGCGGAGCCCAGCACTGCTTTACCAGAATAGCATTTACAGAAATAATTAAGTTTAACAGCTATAATTTAGGAAATCTACACTTTAACTGGTACAGCTGGTATGGCAACTACTCTTGGCCATTGAAACCTTACCAAGTTTGCAAGTGTGATGAAACATAAACCCACCAATTACTCTTAATAAAAAGATCTTCAATTGATTCTCTCCCCAAAATTTCTCTTACTGCCATTAAAATTTCAAGCAATTTGCAACTGAAAGTCTTAAACTTTGAAATGCTGCTTCTCAGTTCTTAATTGTAAATGTGTATGAATGTAGATAATTTGATATGCTAAATTTGCGTTTCGCATGCGCAAGGATGTACCCTGCAAAGCTTTGTGCATTTGCCATAGTGCTAATCACAGTCATGAAATCAACCCCATCGAAAGTCATATAACCAAAGAGAAAAATCAACATCCACATGAAATAAAACACAAGAAACACAGAACAAGTGCATGGAAACATTATTGATTTCTCTGAAACTCAAGAGGTTCAGAAACAGCTGTACATTCTTCATTTTATTATCAAGTGGGAAAGGGCAAAAGATTATAGCCCTTCACAAAAGAACATGGATAGTGAAAAATCTCCTTCTTTCTCTACCAAATTCCATGTACAAAGAGAGACAAACAAGCAAGTTACTATCTTCAATGATGGATTTGAAGAAACTTCTTGTAACAATTTCTCTATATGTACACTACTACTACTCCAACACTCTTTAGCTCTTTGGGGCCTAACCAAACAAATTTACAACAAAAATCACAACAACAAATTTCTATTTACAAAACCCACATATACTCATATATCTGCCTCCATGAACAGCCCTTGCTCCTCATCCACTGAAGCAAACAAGTCAAACAAGTCCACTGATATCACCTCCAGCTTCTTCCGGCTTGGCATTGCCCTGTGAAGCCTCGTCTGCCTTGGAGCATTCGGAGCTTCCATCTCATTGGCATCAATATCCAAAAAGTCCATGGAAGTTCGAAAAGCAGGGACCTTTGAAGGTGTGCTATAAGCAAAATGCCAGTGCTTCGCTATCAGAGTCTGCAATCACACAAATGCAGATCAAAATCCATCCCAATTTCCAAAACAGATTAAAATCAATCAATGAAGTAAACTATATATACTTACTGCTTCTCTAATCACTTTTGATACGTGGAAAAGCTGTTTCAAATCCTCATGATCAACCCCACACAAAATCTTAATCTGAAATGCAAAAAAAGCCACATTTGTATCCGATTAGTAACAAATTCAATCAAAACACAATCTTGAACTATACATTTCGGTATTGATTTCAATTAAAAGCTTGGAAATTTGGAACTAACCAGAATCTCCTGAGGTAGACCTTCGAGTGGAGAAGAAGTTTCAGAGCCCCAAATCATTCTCCCACTGCGCTGCTTCTTCAATGGAGTCTTGGGGCACAAGTTGTCAGTAGGTGAAGAAGCCTCGCCGCCATTACTCGAAATCACTATCCTCTTCCTCCCCAAAGCTCGCGTGTACCTCACAAACCCTAACCCCAACCCCTCTTCAGCCACCAACCCACCGCGCTTCGATTTCAAGCAACTCCCCCCGCATTTCTTTCCCAAAGCCATTTCTTCAATTACTCCAACAATCAAATCAAACTCGATACTAAATCCCTATCCAAAAACAAAATCACAAACAAGATCGAATCAATTAGCATATAGCAAGCAACAAAAACAGAAATGAAACAATTTTCAACACCCATTTCCGAGAACTAAAAAAAGCATAAAACCCCCGAAAACCCAAGAGTAAGAGAGTAAGAAACCTGTGCTAGACCGAACGCTAGATTCGAGAGGTCTGTTTATAAATCGTGTTTTGCTCTGTGTGTGTGTGTGTTTGCTGTGGAAACGGAAACAAGAAGAGAATCGAGCGATTCAGTTTTGTGCTGGGTTCGCTAATTGAGTTTTATATATGGGAGCGAAAAGATAGCTTTTTGAAAACAGTGAAAAATGGTAATATCACGCGGTTTGCGGAATCTCCTCGAATTTTCTGTGAACAAATCTTGGGCCACTGTAATTTATCCTTTTGGCAGTTAAAATAAAAAATGGAGGCAAACTAGCCGTTTGGGTGGGACACGTGGCGGGAAACGAGGGGAGGTAGGCTGCGGCACGTGTGCTGCAGTGGGGATGACGTGGTGATATGGTCGGTCCGAGTCGGCTGTCGGTAGCTTGCTTAGCACATAGCGTTCGTGTTCCGTGGGCTAGGGGGTCTGCTTTGGAGTTTTGGAACAGTGCGGTCAACTGTACGTACAATTTTAGTGGAAACCAGTGTGATAGGGACACGTGTAGATGATATATAATCCAACGGTGAGCATGAAGTAATGGATAGAGGTGGTAATCTATGGCGGCTGATGGCATTGTTTGACCGAAGATTCTAGATTGGTGGGCTGACTGCTGTCGCTTTAGAAGCCGTCAAAACTCGTGGACGCGTTTAGATCTCGCGAACCGAAAGCATGTCTTTTTTTTTTTTTTTTTAATGAAAGTTGGGCTGACTGCTGTCGCTTTAGAAGCCGTCAAAATTCGTGGACGCGTTTAGATCTCGCGAACCGAAAGCATGTCTTTTTTTTTTTTTTTTTAATGAAAGCGAAAGCATGCCTAATGCCTTAGTTTAAATATCTATTTATTTTCTGTGTTGGTGGATTTAATTTTCCTTATTGGTTGCTATCCTTGTTTCTTTATCTTGCCCATAATTATATTTGGAAAAGTCCATCTATTCATTTATTTTTCAAAATTTAACCGTCAATCAGTTTTTATTAAAAAAAAGAAAAACTTCCTAAATTTTAAAATGAAAGTTTGAAAAATATGATAACATCTTCATTTTAAAATTTTAAATTGGGTGATTTCTATTTGATGGGGGTCAGTGAAGAACAAAATTGGATAAAATATGGACACGAATTTTAAAAGAGCATGAATTATCTCCATTAACTTCAACATATATATAGATTTTATTATTGGATTAAAAAAATTAATGTTAGGCTTTTGAAAAAGAAGATTAACAAGAAGAGCAAAAGGAGTGAGTGGAAAGACGTAAAACACAACTTAGTTACTGCAACTAACTAGTTGTGTAGTGATGAGTGGTAGAGTAAGGAACAAGTAGCAAAATTTGAGGAGGCCAAAGAAAATGAGGAACTGTCAACTGTGTGATTTTTTAATAGCCTTTAATTAAATTTTTTTTTTTTAAATTTTTGTATGTACATATGTGGTCTGTACTGTAACTGTTTATTGAGCTTTTGATTCTGATCTGGTATTATAGTTAGACGATGCATGAATAATGTGGTTAAAGAAAACAAATGGGTCCTGGCCCAAAAAAAAAACAAATGGGCTGCTAGTCTTTGTAAGCTCCTATTTGGGCTGCCGGCTCTTAATTTGTTTTGGGCCAGAAGAGAAGAATCTAGTAATTTACTCTTTATGATTGACAGAAATGATATAATCTCATAATTCATTAGATGAAAAACACTACTATCATTATCAATCCATGCTTTTGAGGTATGGCAATTTTGGACATGACTTGAAAAAAGACACAAAATAACACCCGTTTAAGTAGAAATGGAGCCTGAGATATTTGGATCTCAAGAACTCGATCAGCATTGAGAATTAGAGTCACTATATTTGAGAAGAAAAATGAATATGTGTTTGAGGAGGCAAACTGTACATTTTCAACGAACACTAATGAGATTAGTGTGATTGGTGAGGCCCATTTAAGTTGGGCCAATTTGTGCTATGTGTTGTGTTCGTGTTGCCATCTTTTCGTGCTTGTGTTGTGAATATTGTCGTGGTCCTGCTAACCTAGATAGGTAAGACTTATAAATGACACGGCTTTCGGCTCACAACTCATTCATGATAGTGACTTAAATGGATTGGGCCACATACCATTTTCTTTAAGAGTGTAACGTGTTGTGCTTAGTTCTCGCCCATTTTGTGCTTTGTGCTTGTGCTTGTGTCGTGTTTAGTCTATATTGTGCTCATGTTGTGACATACCTCGTTGACATATCTTTGGAATGTTAGGGAGATTTAAAGTTGCAATAACGTACACTTTCAGAATCATAAGCTGAGATATAGCCGCTCTTACTTGTGGAAACAGTTTCCAAGTGACAAAGAGTTCGTTAAAAGTGCGTAAATCCTCACTATTAATTAACCAAATTGGAAAGGTCGTTCCTTGGAAGAGCTAGCACCATAGTTTCCAAGAACATTGACTTCCCTAGAAGCACCCTAGCTAAATATATAGTTCATCCCCTTCAAACTTAAAACCATTACTTTTGATGAATTTGAGGTGATTGAAGAATCTGAAGGTCTTCTCTAGCAATGGCTTCAGTATTAGTTCCCAATAATGTCCACCACCTTTAAAAGAATGCTCACTCAGCTATAAGATGAAGAAATATTAAGACAAGATTAAAACTCTACAGAACTCTACATAGGGCTGACCTTGGTTTACATCTAAAATAAGTCTTTAAAGCCTAGTTTTGTAAGCGGAAGCTTCTAAATTAAATTTGACACCCATCAAAATTGAGCTCAAATATTTCGATTTTACACATATGTACAAAGCATGAAAACAATTCCTATGTCACTGATTGAAACCATTGTTTGTAACTTTTTATTCAATTAAGGTACAAAGATTAGGCAAATGATACACAACTTAATCTTTAAATATAGCAAAAGCTCGTATGAATTATCAAGTGCACACTTGGTTAGATATTGACTATAAATCCTGGTCATCACATCAACTTTAACATGATCAATTCTCCAATCTCCATCACTAAAGCCAAAGAGAAACTCCTCACAAGAGCATTCTCCAATCTCCATCAACTTTATTTCTATTTGTTTATTTTCTTTAATCACATTTTACTTATAGGAGTTAATTATATATATAATTAAAGTGTAATTCACTTTTTAATCTCGGGTTGGAGCATGGCATAAGGCTAGTCTTTTAGTTGGGTCACCATATCTTCTTGGAATAGCCATTGATATAATGGTGCAGATAATGATGATGATGATGATAATAACGACGACTGTAATGAGAGAAAATGAAATTCTAATGCTAGTTTTCTCAAAAAGGTTTTTGTATAGAAAGTGGTGAAGAGGAAATCTATGGAGGTGAAGAGAAATTTGTTGCAAGTGACGGATATAAAGAGGATACAACTCTAGTGGCTTTAGGGTTTTACAAACTGTTTTTGCTGGCTTTACCTTTTCTGGCTTCTCCAGAGGAATGAGAGCAATCCATGTGTACGTTGTCAGCAGGTAGGCCAAGTAGCCCGAGCCTACTAAACGCA
>QANT01001982.1:0-10066 GCA_003254885.1 Purshia tridentata | reverse complement strand
AAGGCGCCAATAGATCTGAAATTAATGTGGGGTGGAATATATGTTACATGTATGTTATTAAAGAAATTAGAATGAGAGCATCTCCAAAAGACTAGCAAAATCACTCTTAAAATTCACATTTGATGACCTATATAGCAATTTGAAGAGTGATATTTGTTACTTGAATTTTTTACTCTCCAAAAGACTCTTCTAATTTTAAATATTTGTATCCATTCTATGCACTAATATTTATATTTTTTTTGTACTAATTATTTGTATTTATTTTATACAATAATTATTTTTAAAGTTTAATTTATTCAATTAAAATTTCTTATTAAAGGAAAGAGAATGAAAAATGTATAGGAAATATAAACAAAATTAAATGTCATTAATATTTGAAGAGAGAGAAATTGAATTGTCAAATTAAGATTCATTTTAAAGGGTCTTTTGGAGCCCAAAATACTCTTCTCTCTCTTTAAAAAAGGAAGAATTCTTCATTTGAACAAATGCTCTAAAGCTAGCTTTTTGTCTTTATCTGTAATATTTGATTTGGTTGAGTTTTTATGTTTAGTTAGGTAGGTGTTTAATATATCTTTTGGGTTTGGGTTTACTTTTGTTATTGGTCGACCATTGGTAGTTGGCTAAGCTCTCTCTCATTTTCTCTATATGGTATCAATCCATGTGCGAGAGAGAGTTTAAAAATGATGTATTCTAAGCTCTTTCTCTTCTTCTCTTTTTTAATTTCTCTCAACCATGTTTGTCCAACGTGTTGAACATTGAATATATATATTTGTTCAATTCAGTTCAAACTAGCTAGCTACCAAGAGAAACAAATTTTTAAAATACGGGCCTCCTCCATAATTAAGGGATAAGTAACACAAATTTGGGATGAAGTATACGGTTCACTATATTAATCTAATACCTTATTCCTTTGTTTATTAATTAGGGATATATATATTTCATCTCTTTTTTGGCATTTCTGCATATATGATCGATAATTAAAGTATAAGACTAAATATTGTGAGCAGAGCATGCATGCATTCATGAAAGCGACACATTGATAGTCCATACCCCAGCACATGGTATGGCAGAAGTGGGAGATGAGAGAAACAAATTTGTACAAGGTTCGATTAATTGGCGACAAGCGACACCCCACATGTACTTGTATAAAGAAGATCGAAATATTAATGAACAACCTATAGGTTTGGACTTTAGAGGACCATAGCATCATGCTACTCTAAATTTATATGTGAGATGAACCCCTATATAGGCATGTAGCATCCTAGTACATGTATGGTGGGGTACTTGAATATATTCATCTCAGAAAATTAGTTTATGATATATTGACTGTATGACCTATAATCTGTGTTTTGATACTGTAAAAATGAATCCCAATTCAAATCTAAAAATAAAAAATGTAACTGTACATTATATTCACCGTCTATATGACAAAATATTTCTTCATTTTGAATTCTAGCTAATTACTATTTACTAACCTAGTTTGTATAATCATGATGGTTTATTCACTCATCAATTCCAATGATGTACTCAAAATGATATATAATTAGGGTACGTAACATGGTTTCAATGACTCAATTTTTAGGGAGGAGCTACAAATTATCACAGAGATTTTTTATTTATAATTGATAAATAATCATATATATAATACATCAAAATCCATGCTTAAGATTAGGCTTGTTAGCTAGGGAGCTGTGAAGATATGATACCGACCCAGCAAGGCATGCTCGATCTCATGCAAATACAAAATACAAAAAGCGATGGAAATGCATGGCTTGGCAGCATAAGATTGATTCTTTCACGCATCCCACAAGATTTGCTCCTTCTTCATTTGTTGGCATGCTCGTCAGTAGATATAGCTACAGATTTTATGCGCATCAAGGTGTGATTTTAAGCACAATTATAGAGTTGCATATATGCATGGGCTGTATTGTCTATATGCTATTCATTATTAATTCAATCTTACTTTATTAATTTATTTCCCAACCATTATCACTGACACCACCTTCTTTGTTCTTGTACTATTAATTTATAACAGTAAAAAAGAAGTCATTGTTTTATTAGGAGCCTATGGACATTATTAATTCGATCATGTTTTTATTTTTCCTTTGTTTTTGTAATTGTTTTCTGGGTGATGCCGAATCTCAAAAAACAGGACAAACTGATCCCATTTCGATCACATACCCGAATAAAAGAGTAATAAATTAAATAGAAAGATTTACAAGAATATAATCTAATCATAAGGCAATGCCACATAGAGGCTTAGATTATAATCATGGTTGGAAAATGCTCAATGTACCACCGAGCCCATTAGGCATTGGATCAGCAATGCTATGATTAGGCCCAACTAAATTAAAAGTAGAGTGGCTTGTTTCACTTCTGGGCCCTGACTGCCTTACTTTCTGTTCTTTTCTTCTTCTCCGATGACTGATTGCCAGCACACCAGTCACCGCTCATTTTGTCTCTAAAATTGAATGGCTGTGACAAAACCACAGCAGCACTGAAAAATAAAATAAAATCCCACTTCAGAAATCTACTCAATTATAGTAATCACAACCCAAGTTTACAAATTGATCTCTCTGAGTCTATGCTTTTCAATCTTGGAGTTCAGGTATGTACCCATTTCTTGCAGTTGTTGGGAATTCAGTAAATTCAGAACCGAACTGACAAGATATAGATATAGTCGTTGTTTCTTCGCTTGCTCTTTGTAAAGATGGAAACTGTGCTGGAAATTATATAATGAGTACCTATACATATGTCCTCTAACTCTTCCACAGGACTTTCAATTCTGGGTTATTCTTTCTTCCTTGCAAATTTCACGGACAATGCAAGCTTTAATCACTTGGCCCACAAGGGGCGACATCTGGGCAGTACCTCAGTTGGCCTTTGAACTTGGTTCTTCTTGTAAATTTAATACTAGACGTAGAAGAAAAAAGATGTGGGATATTGGTGTTCCTGTGTTTTATGGTAGAGGTGCTGCTGTTTTATTATTTTCTAGCAATTCAGGAGCTATGCGGAATGAAGCTTTCAGTGGAAGTCCAAACTTTGGTTTTGGATGTGGGTGCCTCTCTGGGTACTCTAAACTTAAACTTGCTCGCTTTTTTGAGATTAAGAAAGGTTCGTTTGGCGATTCGTTTGTGTTAGCATGGACATTGGAGGAACAAGCAATTGGGAATCACAATCTTGTAGAAGAATCCACATCAGAAAATAGGTTGTCAGTGAAATGTGAAAGTGAGAGCGTTGATCCTCTAAATGTGGATGGAATAGAGGGTGGTGGTAAGAATGAAGATGATGAAGTAGATGTGGGAAGTCGAGGAGAAAATTGGGAGCAGAAAAACGAAAAGATTGACGTGCGTGCACTTGCATTGAGCTTACAATTTGCAAAAACAGCAGATGATGTAGAAGAGGTTCTTAAGTACAAGGGTGATTTGCCCCTTCAGGTATTCTCATCCATGATTAGGGGTTTTGGAAGAGACAGGTTGATGGATTCTGCGGTTGCTGTTGTTGAATGGCTTAAGAGAAAGAAGGAAGAAACTAATGGTTTGACTACCCCAAACTTATTCATATATAATAGTCTTTTGGGTGCAGTGAAGCAATCTGGACGATTTGGGGAAATGGATAAAGTCTTGAATGATATGACTCGAGAAGGAGTGAAACCAAATGTTGTAACTTACAACACTAAAATGGCAATTTATGTAGAACAGGGACTATGTATTGAGGCCCTTAATGTTCTAGAGGAAATTCAGGAAAAGGGCCTGATTCCATCGTCAGTATCCTATTCCACATCACTGTTGGCTTATCAAAGAATGCAAGATGGGAATGGAGCTTTAAAGTTCTTCGTTGAGTTCAGAGAAAAGTTTCATAAAGGCAATATAGTAAAAGATGCTGATGAAGACTGGGAACAGGAGTTTGCAAAGCTTGAGAACTTTACAAAACGCGTTTGCTACCAAGTGATGCGGCGGTGGCTTGTGAAGGATGATAACTTAAGCACCAATGTGCTAAAACTTCTAGCAGAGATGGATAATGCTGGGGTTCCACTTGGTCGGGCAGAGCACGAGCGCCTTTTGTGGGCTTGTACCCGTGGAGAACATTATATGGTTTCAAAAGAATTGTATAATAGGATGAGAGAAAGACATCTTGAAATAAATTTATCCGTGTGTAACCATGTGATTTGGGTGATAGGGAAGGCTAAAAAATGGTGGGCAGCTTTGGAGATTTATGAGGATATGATGGACAAGGGGCCACAGCCAAATAACATGTCATATGAATTAATTGTATCTCACTTTAATGTTCTTCTAACCGCAGCTAGAAAAAGAGGAATTTGGAGATGGGGTGTCCGGTTGCTGAACAAAATGGAAGAGAAAGGCCTTAAACCTAGAAGTAAGGAATGGAATGCAGTTCTTGTTGCCTGTTCCAAGGCTGCAGAAACCACTGCTGCTGTCCAGATTTTTAAAAGAATGGTGGAACAAGGTCAAAAACCCACAATTCTTTCTTATGGGGCATTGCTTAGTGCCCTTGAGAAGGGAAAACTCTATGATGAGGCCCGCCAGGTGTGGGATCATATGATTAAGGTTGGCGTGCGACCAAACTTGTATGCCTACACAACTATGGCTTCAGTTCTTAGCGGACAAGGAAAATTCAATATGGTAGATACCATCATTCATGAGATGGGTTCATCAGGCATCGAGCCAACCGTTGTCACCTACAATGCCATTATTAGTGGGTTTGCACGAAATGGTTGGAGCAGTGCGGCATATGAATGGTTTGATCGCATGAAAGCTGAGAACATTGCTCCAAACAATGTTACATATGAAATGATGATCGAGGCTCTAGCAAAGGAAGGGAAACCAAGGCTTGCATATGAGTTATATTTGAGGGCTCAAAATCAGGGCCTTCACCTCTCTTCAAAGGCTTATGATACAGTGGTTCAGGTCTCACTGGATTCTGAAGCTAATATTGATGTAAGACTTTTAGGGGCACGACCACCAAATAAAAAGGAAATAGTGGAAGGTAGAACAACTTCTATCCAATTTTTTTAAGAATTCAGATGTTCCCAACTCCCAACTACTTCCCAAGAGATGTTAACCATTTAATAGTGAAGAAATATACAACCCTGATACAGATATTCTGTAATTTCCATCTCTATGTACACCCCATGTCCATGTATAATGGTTTGTAATTGGGAGTACCGTGCAGGTCGTTTGCTGCTTAAGACATGGATATACTTTGTCCCTCTTCGAGCAACAAATTTAAAATATGCTTAATTGGGCATTGACATTGTTTTAATAAATCCCATTATTTTTTCACACATAATATTTCTTTTGAATTTCTATATATGTTACGTTAGATTAAGCACGAAGCACGAGGCTTTTAATTGAATGTTTATAATCTTTGTACAAACAAAACAATAGAAGAGATCCAGCTGTGGCTCTATTTTGTTCAGTAATGGCTTCTCTTTTCTTCTTGGGCAGAAAAAGATGTAAGCAGGCCCAAAATATACAAAAGTACACAAAAGCTAACTGAGCCACAGTACAGGCCCAAACCCAAACTGGAGAACATGCCCAGGACATTTGCAGTGGGTGAGTGAGACCTCTCTTCATTCATTTATTAGGGTTTTCTTGATTTCAGTCACACACTCTGTCTCCCCTCCCACCGTGATATTTCCAGCCCGACGTGAAGTTTTTTTCATCTTTCTTTTTAAAGAGTTTAAATTTAGTTTCTGATTTCTTTCTTTAATTTTTTTTTTGATGAATTTCATTTATCCATATAGTGAGTATTTGTAAATGATAAATGTTGATACTCTAATTTTTATTTTTTATCTTTAAATTTCAGGTTTACACTTTTGCTGTGCACTTGAGCATGAATGCATGATTGCCGATTTTGGTAATTAATTTGTGATCAACTGATCATGTAAAGTTAGAGTTTTCTGTTACTAAACATAGAGTTGTGTTATGTGCATTTCATTTATTCTGCTCAGATTGTCTGAATGGGTTTCAATATAGGAAGAGTTGATAAGCTTGACTTAATTAAAATGGTGGGGTATCAATTGATTTTCTCCATCACAAATGCCTAATACAATAACATTCCTCATTTTTAGCCTGAATCCTAACAAAGAGATTTCTTCAGAAACGTATAATTGTTTAAATTCAGACGCAACATGAAGAATGTTGTTATCTTTGGGCATTTTTTGATGGAAATGACCATTTGCTACCTCACCATCTTTAATTCTTGTCAAGAAACCAGTATCGCCCGGTGTTGCCTGCCTCAAACACAGAAGGATCCATTACTGTCAAGTTAAGAAATGGTTGGCCAGACTTGGAGATTTGTGAGGATATGTTGGACCAGATAACATGTCATATGAATTGATAGTACCTCACTTTTAATGTTCTTCTAGGTGCAGCCAAAAAAGAAGAAGTGTAATTTGGAGATAGAAGTGTGAGGTTGCTTAACAATTAACAAGATGGAAGATAAAGCCTGAAACTTAGAAGAGGCTTTGTGGTTAGTAATGAAGAGATTAATATGCATGTTTAATTAATTATTGTCATACTCATTCACACTCAAATGTTTGGCCTTCTGCTAATACTCAATTACTTATACTCTAATTAATTAGTGCTTTCATTTCTTTGATGCAGATTAAAATGGGCACATGGGTATGTGATTTGGTTGGGTTTTTATGTTTAGTTAGTTGGGTTTTTAGGTTTAGTTAGGTGGGTTTTTATGTTTAGTTAGGTGGGTGTTTAAGATTTCTTTTGGATTTACTTTTCGTATTAGTGGTTGACTAATCTCTATGCTATTAATGGTATTGAAGTTGTTTATTGTAATTGTGGCATGCAGAACAAGGTTGATTCTTTCATGTTTTCCACAAGATTTGCCTTGATTAGGCATTGACAGCGATTTCCAGCATGAAGGCAACTGAAGGACATGAATATCGCTGGAAAAAAGAAAAAGAAAAGAGGACATGAATAGAGTATTATAAGTGTCAAGCTCTGGACAAATATGATGACTTCATTACAGCAATTTTCTTTAAGTTATCTGAAAGAATAATGGGTTCTCCTTTCTTCTCATATATTTCAGTAGAATAATCAGATTCAATGTGTAAAGGCATAACCAAGATGATTATAATACATTTGTATAATACGTTGGTGCTATAGAAAGGTATTCTTGTTTGTCCGCAAAGTCTCAAACTTGTGGTGGAGGAAAATCTAGGGCCCTACAAGTGTCATTATCTCTACAACTTTTGTTTTAAAATGGAAGCTGATCAGATGATGCAACAATTTTAGTGCTCAAGATTACCTGAAGATAACATCGTTTAAATTGTAATCCCTCTTAAAAATTATGCTGCCTACTTATGCGTCCTAAATGTGGAGCTTGATGATGACATCTTACATAAATTATAAGACAAATGTTTTTCTAACAAAAACAATATAAAAGGTTATAGATTTTTAACATAGGACCTGGAAAATATTGTTTTGACTTATTTTCAGTATGATAAAGTATAGACGCTAGGTTAATTTCAGACATTCATTTCTCCTTTTTTTGGGTTCTAATTCTAAAGAACATTTACTTGTCAATTGTCATTATGTTCCAGACATGCTCATTAATTTCTCTAATTGAACAGACAACAAAATTCCATAGCAGTAGTCAACTCATGCTCCATGGCATTTACTTGTGTTTATTAACAAAGGCCCTAACGATCCTATAAAAAGCTAAGGCCCTATTTTGAAAAGCTAAGTACACACCATGTATGTAAAAGTCACTAACTTGTATTATTAGTGGCATTAAATAATTGAAATGTAACTTATATATGTAAATAATGTAACTAACCACAGTACTACTAGATGCATCAATCACTGTCCTAATTTTTTTAGTTATAAATTATTGCACAGGCTCGGGCTTGAGGCTAGGCTGTTGGGCGACTCGCTAGTGTCTTTCGAAAATAGGGCCTCGCATAGGATATTACAAATCAAATAGAGGTATTTTTATAGTATTTAAGTAAATTTGAGCTTATTGTTCTTTTATTTATCGAAAAATTAAGGTTGTTTTTCATTTCACTTATTTGTAAATTTATTTTCTTTCATTTAATTTTATTTATTGAACAAATGGCCTCAACTTTTAGTCTTACCTTATAAATCCTAGAAAAACTTGTTTTTTCATCGGTCACCATTGCAAGTTGCTTGATCTTTTCGAGCAAAGTTTGAGACTTTGAGGCATTAAGAGACTTCAGTTGAGACACCTGAGCCGTTGCCTGCAGATAAGTTCCAAAACACTTGGCCATGGTCTAAAGTTCCAAAGTTCTACGCTATCACGGAAACAACAACTGACTTATTGGCAGACGCGTTCTCTTCAGTCAATACACAGTACTCGCTATTTCATTGGAAGCCATGACTCAGAATCAATCGGTGATTCTACATTCGACAGGTGTCTGCCCAATATCGCGAGTACAGCCTTATCAAAATTTAAAAGAGTGTACTGTCGTGAATTTTTCTACCTTTACAGAAAAATATTATCGCTTGCTCTCCAGCCCCAAATTGAGGACACATCCAATCGTGTGCTTTAAGGTGGCGTGGAAGTAGTCAACATAAGTAAAATCTCATACTATTAGCGTCAGTTAATTTTAGTAATGTCCGACTGTTTTTTTTTTTTGTTGGGATAGGTGAAATCGCAAAGAAGAAGGAACCAGAGTTGCTTTGCTTTCAAGTGAAAGCATTTATATTCATAAAAAATGGCTAAGCATCCTTAGCTTCTGATTCGTTGATGGTAACCGCTCCATCCATCTTCCTCCCCCCAATTTTGAGACCCGGAAACGGTTTTTCAACTGCCTTGTGATTATTGAGAAACCCGTGATGTTTAATTTTAATTTCTTTCCTTATTGTTTTTGAAATCCAATTCAAACAACAACGTTTAAAAAATGAAAATTTGACCTACAACGAGAATAGAGACCCTCCACCTGTCCGGTCTTTTATTCATAGTCATTTGGTGCTTGAAGAAAAGTAAATCACGGACTTTGAGCAAGTTTCTGATATGGGTTTGCAGAAAATTGGCTTTAGTGTACTGGGTATCGTATAGTTTATGGTTTTATGCTATACATGTCACTAAAAATGGGGTTTTTAGTGTCTGCAAGCAGGAATTGGAGTTGAATATGAGATGTGTTTCTGGCGATTTTGAGAGATCTGCTTGACTGAGGACTAAGGAGTAAGGAGAGAGATGGAACCTCCAAAGGGGGTGTTGGCTTCTTTGTGGAACTTTATCTGCTTCTTGCCTTACTTCATTGGGCTTCTGGTTCTCGGCAACATTAAAGGTAACAAAACTTTATCTGTTTTTAGCATCAGTTTGTCGTCTGTTTTGGGACTTTGGCCTCTTTCTTAGGCTAGTTGGTATTCCTTTTTGAACTCAAACTGATTATGTGGTTATATGGTATTAGATTTTTAGTTTTAATGGAAAATTGATAATTTTTTTTTTTTTGTACAAGAGAATTTAGGAAACAATAATTTCTATCCATAATTTTGTTTTTGCTTACTATTATCTCTCCATCTGGCCATGAGCTTGTATTTCAAAATTTCCTGTTTTCAGAATCATTGGTTCCTGCTCATGCCGGGCTTGGGAGTTATTTGTTTTTCTTTTGCAGAACATTCCTCAGTAGGCATTTCATTCATGTCTATATTCGCATTTCCAAAGTGATAGATTCCATGCACGGCATGTTGTAAAAAAAAAAAGCTATGCCTTGAAAATAATATTTGAATTTTGTTTTGAGAAATTAGAATGGGCATTGCAATCTCGAAATGTTTTGTTGATGTCTTAATTAGGAGTTGGTTGATTAGTTAAGACACACTGCTTGAAGGATGAGTTTGACTAAAGGAAAACACATCAAACCTAACATCGAAGTATTATTTCAGGTATCATTTTCTGCCCATTGATATGCCTGATCATGACAATTGGAAACTCGGGTATCATATTGGGTCTTTGGCCAATACATGTTGTCTGGACCTATTATTGCATTTTGAGGTGCGCCCCTTGCCCTCTACTTTCAAATTTTATCTCTTTCATTATTATCTCTCTCTCTCTCTCTCTC
>QANT01001981.1:0-38010 GCA_003254885.1 Purshia tridentata | reverse complement strand
GATTTGTGTTTTATAATTTAATATACAATTAGATAATATCTTTATAATTTATATAATAAATTTCATATAAAAACTAATTAAAAATATTCTAAAGTCCTCTAACTTTGTACCTTATACCCTATACTCTGAATCGAATATCATATACTTTATACCCTATACATATATGTGGTATTGAATACTTATTTAATTTATTATTCAATATTGTAATACAAATAAATTTAATATGTTATTTATGTAATTATTAATTATTGTAGCATTTTTTTAACATAATTTGTCTTCAGCACCCATTATATTCACCTTATATCACATGCAACTTACAATATGGTTTGGTTCTTTTCATGTTTTTTATAAATGTAGTAGATAATGTATTAAATAAGCATATGGTAAAGTTTCATTCAAAATTTCCGTTGTTTAATAGCAATTTCCGTCGTTTTTGTCTAAACCCTAGTGAAATCGAAATTCAATCGAAATTTCCATCGAAATCGATATTACATTCCTTGGCCATGGATAATGTCGTTTGGTTTAAGGGGGAGCCTCCATGTCTGTTCTCCACGTTCCACTTGTTGTGTCGTCTTCTTAACAATATCTTCTATCTTCTTTTTATAAGAAAAAAACAAAAAACAAAAACAAAAATTCCCAAGTAACATAACATGCATGCTCATTTTATAATCATATCAGAAAATAGTTTGCGTGATTTTCCAAATAAGGTTCCAAAAACAGTCTGTGGAGAATAAGAGATGTCCTCCGCCTACGCAATTGCCAAGCAAATTAATCAAAGCCTACAAGCAACTTTCCACCCTACAAACAGATAAGTCAAAATATTATTGCGTACCAAACAAAATAGTCGGTTCAGTACTTTGTGGGTCCCACGATGATTTCTTTCAAGGCCCTAATTTGGGTAACTTTGGTCAGAAGAACTAAGATAATAACTGGTTGGTCACGATCAATATATATAATTGTAGCTAGACTTGATAAATGGGGTTTTGAGTTTAAAATTTATGAACCAGATTTGCTAATCAAAATATAAAAAACTATACTTAATAGATATAACATGCATAGAAGTATATGATACATACATAACAAATAACATGATAATTAATCATGTATGGAAACTAAAGATACATAGTCGAACAAAACCGAAAGATAATTTATGGTAACAAAATTAACGTCAAAATTTGACATTAATTCTACTTAAAAAATTTAAGACTTGTTTGATTTGTGGATTTGTAGCTTGGGAATGGTATCAATTAAATTTCATATTCTTATGTTTGGTTAGCACATTTATGAGATGTGTTACTTTCTACATGGGTATCTCATATTCTCAAACCCAAGAATTTTAAACCCTTGCCCCCTAGTCTGCTATTCCTATCATTTGGATTTCCTATTACTTTACAAACCAAATATTAAAAATGACAATAACTTCTTAATTATCATTCCTAGTATTTGCAAATATTGTAATAGAAATGAATCATTCTCATCTCCATAGAATAAGCATGGTTATGATATTCCAAATAACTCATTTCACGAATCAAACGGAGCTCGACTATGCTATATATCTAAAATAATATCAATCAGTCATCATTTTTGACTATAACTATTTGAATATAAAAAATACTTGTATGAAACTGATATGTATATATTTATGCATCTATATCCTACATTCTGTGAACTAAATCGATTAGGTAATGACAAATAATACATAGAACACATCCATTGTCCAATTAAAAGTTTTTCTCCATTCGGAACGGCCCAACATTATGGGAAACTCCCACGTGGCAAGCTATACTAATAATGTTAATATAGGATAGTTAACCCCCTATGTTTGTCTTAGTAGCACAATGATATATATCATCATCTGCCACGTGCACCGTTGCTGTTGGTTGCTTCAATAATGATGATTGAATGATAGAATCATAGAGATATGTAACAAAGAAGCTGGATATGAGACGCGCGTCAAGTCCTAGCTAGCTAGATTTGTTTTCTTCTATTTTTCTTTTTTCTTTTGTGCTGATCACACTCACCTATTATCCTATAGTTTCTATATTAGTTTTAGATTGTTTCGAAGAAATTAATTAGAAGTTTCTAGGCCTCATCTTAGTCCTTTTGGCAGTGGACAGTCAAGGCAAAACTAGACATACCATTTTTCATGGGCATGGAATTGATTGGCTATGGACCCATGCATGGCCCAGAGGATCGAGCTAGCGGCAATGTTATTGTCAGACATAATTGACAGCTTCTTGTATCTTATCAGAAAATTTAGACCAATTAAAAATAGACACCTTCATACTCTAGCATAGTTTTGAATGAATATATATATATATATATATTTATATAGTTGAGGTTCACAGTTATTATACACGAGTTTTTAAATATATACCAGCTTAGTATATACGAGTTTTTGAAAGTAAACGAACAGTAATAAATTTCTTGTTATAAATTATTCATTGAAAAAAAAAATCGACATATATGCTATAAATTATAAGTAGTACGAGAACTGCAAGGTAATTAAAACGTACTATATAAAATCGGCGTGTACGTAGTGGTGTGTGTGAGTGATTGGCATCTTGCTCTTTCTGTATATATAATAGCTAATTGCTAAATGCATACATAGTTTAATATATAGATTGAATTTATTTATGTATTTTTGTGGCTTATCACCTTGTGTGCAATTAATAAAAAATATTCGAAGAGTGGAGTGGAGTGTATTTATATGATGCAATATTAAAGAAATTAAGAACAATAAAATATGAGAGACGAAAGATTTTCTCATATTTCTCATCTCCTACAGTAACTTCCATTAGTATGTATATGCATCACATAAATATATAATGCTTCTTTTTTTTTTTGGTACAAGATGTCATGCTTTTAATTAGACTTTTTGTATAAACATAAAGTCACATGACACGTTTTATAGTCAGCAAAATACATAACAATTATTATTTTTTATAATGGTATTTTAGTAAATACACAGCAGTTTAAAATTTCATAATGGTATTAAAAACTTAAGAATTTTCTATAAAGGTTCCAAAATAATACAAAGGGTGAAAGCGTTATTAAGCATAGTTAAGAAAGATAATCCTTCCCTAATAACAATAGCAAATCCAAACACGCCTCGTCTTATTACCATCCTATTTTTCAATATTTGCTTTTGTGTATAAAAAAACAATAAAGAAAGCAAGAGAAGAGAGATTGTAGTTTTGTACCTCTTGTGGTGGGCCTCAAAGCCCAAAGCCAGAGGCGGAATACCCCAACAAGTGGGTTACTTGAACCGCAAGTACACGCAAATGCCCGATGTAATTAAGGTCACATCCTAAGTCTAAGTCACCATAATTTACCCGCCGTCGCTCAACTACATGGTCAACATTTTTGTCCTTGGATCCCTTAAAATCGTTGATAGTTGAATTTTTTTTTTTTTTTGGCCAGGGCTTTGAATATCATATTCATTCATTTACTATGGTAAAATCTCATTTAATATGATTGAATTATTTTAGCTTTTGTGAAATATATTTGGGTAGGTATGGAGTAGTGATTTGTTGCCTATTAAAGTAGTTATTTGCCTAAAGAAGTAAATTGTTTATATTTACAACAAAAATAGAAAATAAATTTTTATTTGGTGATAATAGAAAATTAGATTTCATTTGTAGTTTTATTAAAGTGTATTGATACCTAAAAAAGCACAAACCATACCATGTGTAAAGGCAGAGAATTATTATTCAAAAACTCTTATGTAATTTTTTTTTTCCAGCACCACAAGTCTGAATGTCTGATCTTTGCTTTTTTTTACATAGAAGATTATTTGAATCACACTTTCTCATCTTATCCACATTGCTTGAGTTAGAGAGTTCATGTCACACGTGTAAGTCCACACTTCCTTACTGTACTCGCTCGCTTTGTATAATGCCCCTTCTTTAAAGCTGGAACAATATCCTTGGCCAAAAAAAAAAAAAAAAAGCTGGAACAATATCAGAATTTCAGAATCTCTTTGTAGTTTTTATCTTTCGTTCCGAGTCTTCTGACTGAAGGCAGATCAAAACCAGGGTTGCTTTCTTGAAGAGACCCTTAAAATAAAATCTAAGCTCTGGCTTCAAGGTCTACAAATAAAGCGGATAATTCGATTCTTTTTTGTTTTAATTGCTTTTTCAATTCCCCTTCTTTTCTTTCCGGAGGTGCTTTGAATCTCCATATGATATTCCAAGTTTGAACCACAAGGCAAGAATTTTTCTATTGGCTACTTGGTTACAAAGATTGACATGAATTTTCGGCCGGAGAAGTTGTTTTTGGGGACGCAAAATATCGAAATGCTCCAACTTTTGGTGTCACTTTTAGTGCTTCGGTGTTCAGGAAATCGAAAATTGAAAAAAGGGTTTTGGGTCTATTTTCATGGCTTTGCAAATGAGAATTTGTTGTTTGCAATTTGTTATTAAAACTTCATTCGGCGGTTTTCTGTTGGATTTGTCTGTGAGATTGAGTTCTGTGTGGTAGCTTATAAATGGGCTTTGAGTTTTCTGTTATTGTTTTTACTTTTGCTCTGTATTTTCCAAAATTTGTTCCAATTTTCGTTGCATCAAATCCATAGCTGTATTTGGTAAAACCGTGTTTTCTTCTTTTGGGAAGTTGGATTTTTGGGGAGCCAAAACCAGTTATTTCTGTGCGTGTCTGTATTCATTGAATGCTACAGTTGCTGTACTTCTCTTTACCTTTACCTATGTTTGGTTGCTAAGAAAGTATAAAAGGGAAACATTGAATTTTCTTGCTAGTTTCAATGAGAAGTAGGAATTGTATTGACTCGGCCAAAAGGATTGACTTTGCTGATGTTATTTCCCGAATCAGTTTCCAAGCAAAAATTTAGAGTCGTATACTCATAGTAATCTTTTCCTCTCATTTCTTGGCAACCAAACTTGTGTTGTATATCCGTAAAGCCATAGCTTTTTCTGCATTATATGGAATCAAAATGACAATTTCCCTTTTATGTGATTATAAGCGTCATTTGTTTATTTCATTGAGGTTGCATTGCATATGCCTAATAATTATATTATTTATGTGCGTATTGTTTTCATCGATTAATTCTCTTCTTATAAACTCTTCAGGCACAGGCAGAAAGTATCCAACATTTTTCCATTTCCACTTCCACTTTTTGGGGCTGGGATCATTCACAATTTTGTTTCCTTGTGAATACTTGGCGCAACTGGCAAAAGATCTTTGAGTAATAAAATGGCTGTGGCTTTGACCCAACTTTCATGGTGGTTGTGGAGCGGAAAGCATAAAGAGCCTAGAATCTCCAACGGATCCTCTCCTGACTCGGGTATGTGGGAATCTGATGCTTTAAAGTTTCCTTCGGTTAAAGGGGCCAATATCGCCGCCTCATCATCAAGAAAGGTGAAGCGCAAATGGCATAGTCGAGAAGAACGGAAAATTGATAGGGAATATGATGTTGTTCTCGTGCCATCTGAGGGAGGATGTGTTTCTGGTTCTGAGTCTGATGACTCGGATTGGTCAATTGGATGGTTGGAGCCTCATGGACCTGGGTTCCAGAGTGAGAACGATACAGACGATAGTTTTGCCGTGCTGGTTCCGTGCTATGGGCGTGCTGTTCATGATATGGTGGGGAACTCAAAGAACAATATTTGGAGTACTGTTGGGAACATCCCAGATGGTTATTCAGATGGTAAGAGCTTTGATCTTATCTGCCTATTTAACTCTTTTTACAAGAATGTTTTTCTAGCAATGCTTTCATATATCCTGCTTAATGAAATACCATACCATAATAAATATGAAATGCTGTCATAAAACCTTTTTTTAAATGTCCAATATATTTTGATCATTGGCCGCCTTTAGAATAGGGGTTTTTTTTTTCTGTTGATTTGACTTCGCAGTCATTCTGCTGACTATAATGGCACATACTTACAGTCATTGAATATTTTGCTAATAATTTGTTATTATAGTAGAAAGAAAGCGGATTCTCACTGTTATATTTTGATGTTCTTGTCTCTGCGTTAGTATTAAAGCACACTTCCTTTTCATCTTTCGTTTATAGGAATATCAAAGAGCTTCTCTCAAGTTAGTTATTCAACTGTTCAAATTTAACATGATTGTGAAGTAACAACTGGCTCAATTTAGGAATATGCTATGCAATGGTAGAATCCACTGGAAAATGATAGAATTAACCACTGCAGGAAAATTTGTCTTTTCTGACTTGATTGCCAATAGATATTGGCATCATCAGCTATTCAATAAATAATTACATACAATATATACTTGACCTCCCCTGTTTCTTTCCTGTAATTTTGTCTAGATTTTCATGCATACTTTAATGTTCAATTTATTTTACCAGTCATTGTATTGCTGCTACGGTTCAACTAAAACTATGACACTTTTAAGTTAAATCTAATGGCAATAAAAGGAAGTCAAAACTGAGGAAGTAAACGAAATGGATGTGATCCCAAATATTTCTTGAAATTTTTTAGAAGATATTGTCCAGATTCCAGAATTTCTTATTCAGTTTTCAGTATATAATCTGGCATCTCTGATATGTTCAGTAAATTTTTTTTGGGGCGCTGAATTTGTAGTTTGGCACCTATTATAGTGGCAGTGAAGTTCTCTATCTTTGGACGGAGACTTATTTTGATTGGAGTAGTTGGGAAGGGATGTTTGATTCAATTGATTGAGATATCTAATGATGAAGTTGCCATATTTTGCCTCATCATAAATTTGCTTGAATAGTCCTTGTTCCTTCCTTTGGAATTTTGAGATCTCAAAGATTTTGTACTCAATTGATTCATTAGATTGAAGGGGGAATAGTCATCTTGAATCGATTGTTATTATCATTCTTCCTATTTGTGAAATGTGACGGTTATTAGGAATTCATGGTCTTTGCTTATTGTTTATTTGTCTCATTATTTAATTAGAATTGCATGCATGCTTTATCTCATCATCTCTGCCTATTTCCTGTTTTCTTCATATGTTTAATCTTGGTCAGCATGTGGAACTGGTGGTATTTGTTGGTTGGATTGTTGTTTGTGCTAATTTTAGTTCAGCTTTCTTGTTCAAATCCAATTGCATCTGAGCTGTATACAAAAGCAAATGTATTTCACACTAAAATGAATAATATTTTTGAAAATTATAGAGGATAGGGAGTCGAGGTTCTGTGGGATAAAGACTTCCCTTTGAACTTTGGCTTTTTCTGAGTTTCAAGAATTATCTTTTTGGGTCTTTCTTGCAGATTCGAGGGTATACTTAAATAAGTTTCATCATTGTTTTTTATACTGTGGTTAGCTGGGTGACGGGAAATTATAGGATTACCATTGTAATGTATGCGGCGGACATGTCTAGAGCTCTGTAGTTTTTTAAAATTTAATGAAGTTTATTTCTTATGAAAAAACTGCTGACTTGTCCCTGCATTTTGCTTCAATTGTTGTGCAGAGAGTAAGAAATATATGGAAGAGTGGCTCTCTTCTCTACGGAACAGCTGAATCCAGAGTCCTGCTGTCTTGACCACATAGATATATATAAATAAGTAGAGGGGAAAAAGATGAATATGGGGGTACTGGCCTAGTTTGATGTTATTACTATTTTTAGAAGAGGACTGGCTGGTTAATATTGGTCCAAGCTAATATAACTCTGGGAGATATTGGAGGATTATAATGCCACTGTTGTTGCTGGAAGGTGGCTTGCTTTCATGCTGCTTCTGCCTTGGGCTTGGCTAGGAAGGAGTAGGCTGCAGCTGCCATCTTTCTTCACCCTTCAAAATTTGAGGATGGTGCTGTGTGATATTTTAGTGTATAGCTAAGAAACGGAAAAGAAAAAAAAAAAATTTTGGCTTGGGGAACTGTTGAGAAAATGAAGGAAAATGAAAAACAGAAAAGAAAAGAAAAGAGAAGATAATGGCATGTGTGAATTTGCCTGACTTTGTGAGTCTTCCATGTAAATGTGCTGTACGTATGAGAAGCAGCTTAATGCTTCATTCTAATAATTGTTGTAAAAAACTTGTGAATAAATTATAAACCAAAAAAAAAAGTTGTACATATTATGTGAATAGAATCTCTCTCTCTCTCTCTCTCTCTCCTCTCTCTCTCATGCAGTCCCAATCTTTAATGTGATTTTCAATTAGAAACATGAATTAGAAAAGTAATTACAAACATGAGTTGGGTGTAGAAGCTACGAGTCAGTTAAATATGAATATCTCAATAACATATTACCGAAACTGAGTGAGCGGTTTGTAGCTACTTATTATAACAGTAACAATATACTAATCACTTCACGCGTATTTAGCATGAAAATGAACCTAGAAGATGGTCTTTCAAAAAAGGGAAGACTTTTTTAATTATTTATAAGAACAAAAAAGGGAAGTTGTGAATTAGAATCCAACTTGTTTCCCAAACAAGAATTTGGCAAAACAAGAGAAGTGTACAAATCTGTAATGGCCACGAGCTCACTCTTTTTCTGCTACCAACCAACTTGGCAAATTCAGCACTTGCCACGTGGACAGCCTCACTGAAGGCCTTTGTTGCAGTTTTGTTTGAGCTTTTCAAAAGAAGGATCCACTAGCACCTATAATCCAGGCGAAGTATCCTCCCCTTCATGTCTGGTCCTCATCCTGCCATTTGCCAAACCTTCTCAATTTTCCTTCATTCATGAATATTCATAATAATAAAAATTCTGGTTTGCATATGCTTTGGCTTTTTCTCTAATGGGTTCAATGAATCAATGTCTTTGGCTTTTGTTTTTAATGGGTTTAATTTAATTTATTAATTGGCTTTCTTTAGGGAGGAGAGAGTGACAGAGACAGAGAGATAATGTTGCAGAGAGCAGCAAGCAATGCATATTCATGGTGGTGGGCAAGCCACATCAGGACAAAGCAGTCAAAATGGCTGGAACAAAACCTTCAAGGTATGTATATGTATATGTGTATGCATTACCATATACAAATCTGGGATATGTATATTGATCCATTTGTCCTTCCTTTTGTCTTTTCCCTTTCAATGGAATTACTAGGTTATATAGATTTGATTCTAGATCAATAAAAACCTATATCCCTTAATCCCATTGTTGAAAAATATGTACTGCTAGACAATGTTTGATGAATTTTTACAAAGACATTTTCCGAAGATTGTTAACAAGAACTTCTGGGTACAGCTAGGATAATACCATGTGCAATGATTTTTAAAATCATGAATTCATAAGAACATGGTTCTCTTTTACATTGACTATAATCACCTTCCAAAACCAGTATAGTGAAAACTTCAAAGTGATGATCAAAAAGTTTATTATCCCATAATAAGCTAAGCTGCCGCTATTTGTTTTTCATAATAGTTTCTTTGTGACCTGAATTCCTCAGTTGGTTAATGCAGTTTCTGCTTTGTAAGAATATGTGTTTAGTAGTGCACATAAACATTCATGTTTTGGGGATTACATTGAGATAAATGTCTTGCTTGAATTACAGATATGGAGGAGAAGGTTGATAATGCACTCAAAATCATTGACGGTGATGGGGACTCCTTTGCAAAGAGGGCAGAAATGTATTACAGGAAGAGGCCAGAGCTAGTGGCCTATGTTGAAGAATCTTTCCGGGCATACCGAGCTTTAGCAGATAGATTTGATCACTTATCAAGAGATCTGCAGAGTGCCAACCGTACCATTGCCACAGTTTTCCCAGAACGAGTTCAGTATGCAATGGAGGATGATGATGATGAAACTGCTTCTCAAACATTGACTTCTCCGGATGATCCCAGCCAAGCCTCAGCAGATGTACCCAAACGAAACATCCCAAAAGTCCCCAAGGTCCCAGGAAAAGATTTCAGGAGCAAATCCATGTTAATCTCAAGGAAGGGGACGCTGAAGAGAGTGAGTAGCATTGCTAAAGCTTCCTCAATTCCAAGGTCAGGGCTGACGAAAGAGGAGGCTTTGGAAGAAATTGATAAACTTCAGAAGGATATTTTGGCACTGCAAACTGAAAAGGAGTTTGTAAGGATCTTTTATGAACGTGGATATGAAAGGTACTGGGAGTTTGAAGACCAGATCAATGAAATGCAAAAAAGAGTTGGCAAATTACAAGATGAGTATGGCATTGGCATTGTTATCGAAGATGATGAAGCTCGAACTTTGATGGCAGCCACAGCTCTAAAATCATGCAAAGACAGCTTGGTTAGGTTGCTGGAAAGGAAAGACAGATCAGAAGAAGAGGCAAGAGCTGAGCGCCAAAGGGTTAAAGAAGCCATTAAGAAGTTTGAGAGCCTCAAATATGAACTTTGGTCAAAACAGGCAGACTTGTGTGAGCCAACCGAGGAGCATGAGTCTGAGAGCATTGATCTAGAATCAAAAAGCACAGATGAAGAGAGACAGGAACAAGACTTGTTACGGGCTGAGATTGAGGAACAACTTGTTGCAAGTTCAAATCCCTCTCTCACAATGACAGAACTAGCAGAGAAAATCGATGGACTTGTAAACAAGGTTGTTTCTCTGGAAACTGCAGTAACTTCTCAGAATGCTCTTGTAAACAGATTAAAGTCAGAAACAGATGAACTTCAGGCACACATTCGAAGCTTGGAAGAGGAAAAGGAGACTCTGATGGAAAGTTCAGACCATATGCGCAAAAGGCTAAAGGAGTTGGAGGATGAGCTGCGTAGAGTTAACAATCTTGAAAGAAGTGTGGAAAATGAAAATAACAACCTCCAAGCACATTTTACTGAAGCTAGTTGTAATCTTGATCATCTCTCTAGCAAATTGCATACTGTGAAGCATGATGTGGAGGATGAGAAGAGACTATTCCAGAAAGTGGGACTGATTGATGCCAAACCAGAAAAGGAGCTTAAAGAGCATTCATATAAGCCGGTTCCTGATGATGATTCAGTGGACTTAAAAGACAAAATGACAGAAGTTGAAGTTAAGAAAGAGGATGTTTCAATTCTTGAAAATGCTGTCATGACTGGAAAACCTCAGGAACCAATGCAACAGGAACAGGGTGAGAGGCAATATTTGTCTGAGACAGTAGACAGTGGTCATGATGTTGAGCCACATGAAGTGGAACCGGAAAAGGATGGTCAACCAAACTGGAGGCAACTGTTCCTAAACGGGTTAGAGGATAGAGAAAAGGTTCTTCTGGAGGAGTATACTTCAATTCTTCGGGATTATAAGGACATGAGGAAGAAGCTCGGTGATGTGGAGAAGAAAAACCGGAATAACATATTTGATTTGGCAATGGAGATAAGGGAATTGAGGAATGCTGTTGCCTCCAAGGACAAAGAGCTTAGACTTTTAAAGCATAAACTGAACTCCCCAGATGCAAATCCGGATGACAGTCCATACACCTGTTCGACAGTATATAAATACCCGAATCAGGATGGCCATCCCGATAGCCCAAATCAAGTAGTTGCATCCCCGTACTCTACTCTTCCATCTCCAAGTGTGAATAAAGAGTTATTTGGCGATTATCTTGGTGAGCAAACCCCAGGAAAATTCGAGGACTCCTCAGGAAATTTGAAAGTCTCACTCAGACATGAGGAAGAAAAAATAATCAGGAGAAAGCATACTGTTAGGCACCATTCTGTTTCGGCTATTGAAGGAAGATTCCGTTCAGACATTGATGAGCTGCTGGAGGAGAACCTAGAATTCTGGTTGAGGTTTAGTTCCTCAATTCATCAGATACAAAAGTTTCAGACTGCAATACAGGATTTGCAGTCTGAGTTCTCAAAACTGAAGAATAACAAGAAGCAAGAAGCAAACTCTAAACAATCAGATGCTCGCGCGATATACAAACACCTGAGAGAGATACATACTGAACTGCAGTTATGGTTGGAACACACTGCAGTACTGAAAGATGACTTGCAGAGTAGATTCTCATCCCTGTGCCACATTCAGGAAGAGATATCAAGACTCTCCAATTTAGGGTTCGAAGTAGAGAAGACGGAGCTCATAACCAAATATCAGGCTGCAAAGTTTCAAGGGGAAGTTCTCAACATGAAGCAGGAGAATAACAAGGTTGGAGATGAATTGCAATCAGGTCTTAACCGTGTTAAAGCGCTGAAGGTTGAGGTTGAGAAGACAATAGCACAAATTGATGGGGAACTTGGGATTTCAGCATCAAACAGCGTTCAACCAAAACGCTCAGCAAGTAAGGCTCGAATTCCCTTGCGCTCTTTCCTGTTTGGAGTTAAGTTGAGAAGGCAAAGGCCATCAATCTTCTCATGTGCCAGCCCATCATTACAGAAGCAATACAGCGATATATCTGCTGCTGGACCACCATCACCATCATCTCAACCACCAATGTAGATCATTAGTTTTATTCTACTTCCTGCATACTACTTTTGCAGACAGGAACCAAGAGAGTCAATGCTGTTTGTTGTAGTGTATATTTTCTTCTTTCATTGTATTGTATGATACTTATTCAGGACCTTCTCTTGTTTGCTTAGAGTTTGTTCAATAAGTTTGACGATGAACCCTACAATCTTGTAGCCTAGTACAAATAAATGAGTACGTGCATGTCTGTCTTTAATCAAACAATTATCCTGAGCTTCTTGCGGAGACGCTCCAGTTGAAACTGATTCAGGTACGGGTATGAAGTTTAGTCAACATGTAGTTCCACCGATTGATCGGACAAACAACTATTTTTAACTGAGTCACAATCACAATTTATTTAATTTCTTGGTTTAAGGCCTAAATTTTAGTGTTTAGTCGATCTCTAGGCTAAATCTGAAATCTCAAAATCTTATAAAATTCCATTAGGATTGCATGACAGTCAAAATTGTGTTTTTACATCAATGTAGCAAATAGAAAAAGGCATTAGTGAGTGATTTGTAAACTAGGTGATCAATGGGTATATAGAATAATCGAGAGATCTGTGATAAAAAAAAATCTATGCTTTATACAAGATTTTTGGTATCAAACTAATTGCTACTTGGTACCTAAACTACAAGACCGTTACCTACTCTATTGTTTCAATTTTTAAGGGTTGGATTTAAAATGTACAAAAATTGCGTAGGTATGGACAAGAAATTTTAGGGTATTAATAGAAATGATGAACGTAGCACTAATTGGGTGGGGCACCAAAGAAGCCTATAGCCCATGGAAAGCATTATAACGTTTATGTGGCCCAAAGGAAATGTTTGAAGAGCAAAGGCCACATTTCTCTGAATCCTGCATAGCTTAAACCCTAACTAGTCAGTGCGTCATCTCCCTGTAGCTCTGTGATCACACTTGCTATCAACTCGCACAAAAACTTTCATTTCACAGAGGCTCAATCCCTTTGCCATGCCAACAATGGCTTACCTTTCTCTCTCCAAACCCTTCCAATGGCGACCTCGACCCTCAAACCCCCAGACCCTCACTCTCTTCCGCCTCTTCAGCTCAACCGAATCCCTCCCACCCGAAAACCCAATCCCGCAACAAGACGGATCACTGACCCAGACCCAAAAAGGCAAGCAGCATCGAGTTCGAAACCCAGAAAAGTCAGAGGACGTCATTTGCAGAATGATGTCCAATCGGGCCTGGACGACCCGATTGCAGAACTCGATCCGGGATTTAGTACCCGAATTCGACCACAACCTCGTGTGGAACGTCTTGCACGGCGCTCGGAACTGGGAGCAAGCGCTTCAGTTCTTCCGGTGGGTCGAGCGTTCCGGGTTGTTTCGACACGACCGCGAGACCCATTTGAAGATTATCGAGATTCTGGGCCGGGATTCGAAGCTCAACCATGCTCGGTGCATACTCTTGGACATGCCCAAGAAGGGTCTGCAGTTGGACGAGGACCTCTTCGTTGTGCTCATTGATAGCTATGGTAAGGCTGGCATTGTCCAAGAGTCTGTCAAAATTTTCAAGAAGATGAAGGAGTTAGGTGTGGAGAGAAGCCTCAAGTCCTATGAGGCTTTGTTTAAGGTCATTTTGCGGCGGGGTCGGTATATGATGGCGAAGAGGTACTTTAATGCCATGGTGAATGAGGGAATAGAACCCACCAGGCATACCTATAATCTTATGCTTTGGGGGTTCTTCTTGTCCTTGAGGTTAGAGACTGCCAAAAGGTTTTATGAGGAAATGAAAAGTAGAGGAATTTCCCCCGATATTGTTACTTATAACACCATGATTAATGGGTATAATCGGTTTAAGATGATGGATGAGGCGGAGAAGGTGTTTGTAGAGTTGAAGGGAGGGAATATAAAAGCCAATGTGATAAGTTATACTACCATGATTAAAGGGTATGTTTCTGTTGGGAAAGTTGAGGATGGAATGAGGTTGTTTGACGAGATGAAGTCTTTTGGTATTAAGCCCAATGCTGTCACGTTCTCGACTTTATTGCCGGGTCTTTGTGATGCAGAGAAAAAGGATGAAGCTCAGAGCGTGTTGAAGGAGATGGTTGAGGGGTACGTTGCTCCAAAGGATAATTCAATCTTTACGAGATTGTTATCTCTTCAGTGCAAGTCTGGGGATATGGATGCAGCTGCCGATGTGCTCAAGGCAATGGGTCAGCTGAGCATTCCGACGGAATCTGGTCACTATGGTGTCCTGATTGAGAATTTTTGCAAGGCCGGGGTGTATGATCGAGCAGTGAAGTTGATGGATAAGCTTGTTAAGAAAGAAATTATTTTGAGGCCCCAGAGTTCTTTTGAGATTGAGCCTAGTGCTTATAACCCAATGATTGAGTATCTGTGCAACCATGGACAGACCGGGAAAGCCGAAGTCTTTCTCCGGCAGTTGATGAAAAAGGGTGTTCAGGATGCAGTTGCCTTCAATAATTTGATCTGCGGGCACGCAAAGGAAGGGAATTCGGATTCTGCTTTTGAGATTTTAAAGATCATGGGTAGAAGAGAAGTCCCTAGAGAAGCAGATGCTTACAGGTTGCTCATTAAGAGCTACCTGAGTAAAGGTGAACCTGCTGATGCTAAAACAGCTCTGGACAGTATGATTGAAAGTGGGCATGTTCCAGAGTCATCACTATTCAGGTCAGTGATGGAGAGTCTATTTGAAGATGGGAGGGTTCAAACTGCAAGCCGGGTGATGATGAGTATGGTAGAGAAAGGGGTGAAGGAGAACATGGATTTGGTTGCCAAGATTTTGGAAGCCCTCCTTGTGAGAGGTCATGTTGAGGAAGCACTGGGTCGGATTGATCTACTCATGCAAAGTGGTTGTTCACCTCAGTTTGATAGCCTTTTATCTGTTCTTGCCGAGAAAGGGAAGACCATTGCTGCTCTCAAGCTGTTAGATTTTTGCCTTGAGAGAGATTGCAGTGTAGATTTCTCAAGCTATGATAAGGTGTTGGATGCCCTCTTAGAAGCAGGGAAGACTCTTAATGCATATTCAATATTGTGTAAAATAATGGAGAAAGGAGGGATCTCCGGTTGGAGTAGCACTGAGGATCTGATCAAGAGCCTAAACAAGGAGGGTAACACAAAGCAAGCTGATATTCTCTCTAGAATGATAAAGGGAAGGGACAAAGGCGGTCAGACCAAAAAAGCGAAGAAACAAGCTTCTTTTGCAACCTGATATGTTATCTCTCCATAATTTCTGCAAGCCATGCAAGATGGATTGCTGGACATCCTAAAGATCACTGGAAGAAGATGCCCATTGTTAACATTGAATTTCCTTAACTTCATTCAGGAACAACATGAGGAACAGTGCTACTCAAAATGGTAATAAGCCGGATTAGATATTAGCATGTAGAGTTGGGCAGCTTTCTCTTGTTTGCTGGATTCTATGTCCCAGCGACCAGATATTTTGGTCTTTCTCTTAGAAAAGTTTTTGGTTAGTCTAACTTTTTCCTTTTTGGTCTTTTACTTTCTCATATTGTTGTTGGTTATGATGTGGTTTTGTGCGTTGCAAGTTGAAAGTTTGTCACCAAATTCAAATAATGTAGGTCCTGTTTATAATTCTTCTGTCCTTACTATATTTTTAAATTCAGTGTCATTGTATTGGGAAAATATTTGTCAATTTTTGTTTTGGAGCATTTTGTGTGCATTAAACTTTGTTTGGTTGCCAGATGATCATAAGGACCTTCAATAAAAATTTTCAGTCCTTTATTGTTCATTTGTTCCCATCTCTTCCATTAGGAATGCATATTTTAAATTGATCGATTTTGTGCTCGCTATTGAAGTCAGGATTAGAATGTGTGATTTCTGGTTGACTGCTGATTTGAAAAATATTATAAAGAATTATTTGGAGCCCCAGTTATACTCTTTTATTTCTTATGCCTTGCTCAGTTGCTCTACCTGCCAACTTTCACTTAGAATGCTGTCTTGCTTGGCGTACAAATCTAGTTGACAGGAACGTGTTCTTTTACTTCGGATCACCATGATGCTAGTACTAAATTGGTTTACTGTCATAAAGGAATGAATTTTGGCAAGCTTTAATGGCGGGTGAAGTTGTATCAGTAATTGAATTGGCCTTTCATTTCTTATTCTACTAGAACATGTTGGTTGTGTGGTTGAGAAATGCTCCAATGTCTTTTGTTGGACATTGTGTATTTGCTTTTTTTTAAATGTGGATATGAGTAGTTGATTGCAGACAAGCATGTCAGAAGACTCGTCTCCTTAAGATATTTGCAATAGCAGAATTTGGGCTACAAAAAGGCTAAGTGAGAACAGAGTGTAGCACTGTCATGGTCTTGAGACTGGTTGTGGATGCACCATTGTTACTTATCCTTTTGTTGAATTACAAGTGCATGTGTTGCCTTGCCATCCACCGAGATTGGTTTTCTTAACCATCCATTGCCAACCTAATACTTAATATATCCTTTTCGTTAGACACTAGACTAGAAATAGTTCACAAGTGATTTGTTGGGGTGATGAAAAAAGCTTCCTTATGCTTAAAGAGGAAGAGATTCAGACATTGGGATTGTCTGACTTGAAGCTATGAGTGTAAGTAGAGTTGATCATATATTGTAAATGTGATCTAACGAGATCTCTTCAAATAATTGCACACCTAGATGGCTCTATTGAATTCGTTATTCCTAGCGAGACTAGTTTTACTTTTACTGCATCCACAACCAGTCTCAAGACCGTAAGAAGAGAAAGCGACAGAGATCCCCTTCAATTGTCTTGAGCTTTGCCAAATCAGCGTGGAACTAAATAAATAGTAGGCACACATTGATCTCAGAGCTAGTATAACTTAGTTGTGAGTGAGATTTTCGACTCCAAACAACTGTTGTTTATTTTTAACTAATATTATGCCCATTCTGGTCAGGATTTAAATCCACCTTGGAATGAGAAGATTCGAATTTTGGTGCAAGCAAGTGTTTCTTATCACTACAGCTACATGCACCCACAAAGAAGAGCACTTTAGCAACAAAGGAGAGTCAGACAATGCACCAAAGTGATAACATCACCATCCAAGATTGACAGGAATTTACATCATTCACAAAGTTTATCCATCCATAGTTTAATTTCCAAAGATTCTTTTAACATCTAAATTTACACCAAAATCTTCAGAAGATACTCTACTCTAACCACCTTCGTCCCACCTAGGTCTTAATAACGTCAACCTCCTCTTTGCTTACAACCTGTTTTTCATTGCACCCATCTGTTACAATGCTCACCAGATCTGTCTTTTTCTCACTTGCGCTTTGGTTTTCATTATTGTCACCTGTAGATGGATTATCACCTCCTACACTAACCAGTGAACACAAAACCTCATCATCTTTTGCAACTTCTCTCCCTTCAGCTTGGACACCTATGACAGTTTTATCATTACTCTCATCTGTCTCAATGTTCAATGAACCAACAGGATTCTTAGCATTAGTTAATGAAATTTTTGACTCAGCTTTCTGGTCTGCTGAATCCCCTTTATTTTCTTGAACTTGCTCCTCCTGTCCATTCCCAGAAATAACTGCTTCATCTTGGACCTGCTCCATTGGAGCACAGCCTGGCTCAGAAATTATGCTTCCTTCGGCAGTCCTAACCTCTTGCTTTGATGGAAGTTCAGCACCCAGGCTACAGCTAACACCATTGATCTGTTTGGATAACAATGTGTCATTAGCTGGAGTGTGCTGACTTGTCTGAGGGAGAGCTTTTACAGACCCAGGATGTGTGGCACTAGGTGTGACAGCAGTGGGTGGATGGGTGGAAAGTGTCGGAGAAGAGAGGCCACCGCGAATATAATGTACATTAGGATGGGGATCTGAATGAGTGGGCATGCCACCAGGTAAGGACGATTTGATAGAACCACCTGTGGGCATGATGTGGACAGCATTCTTTGCCTTAGCAGCCTTGAGCAGTGATGCAGCATCTGAAGGAGAAGCAATGCGTGCCCCAGCAGCAACTGCAGTGGCTCTAACCATAGCATCTGGACTGGAATTAGACTTTGTTAATGTGTTCTTGGAGGTTACTCGAGATTTTGCTGTGGAACCCAATGATCCCATTTGAAATGGTGGGTTAAGGCCTTGTTGTGACTGTGATTGTGTTTCAGCAGCAGTAGTAGGAATCCCAGAGTTGCTAGTTGCATTTGTTCCATCAGGCTTTTGTTGTGACTGTGATTGTGTTTCAGCAGCAGTAGTTGGAATCCCAGAGTTGCTAGTTGCATTTGTTCCAGCAGGCTTACTGTGTGCCTTTGTTCCAGCTGTTTAAGATTAAGGAGAATGTAAATTCAAAAATTCACATACATAACTACTGAAAAATTTCATGAGATCAATAAAAAATCATGAAGTAAAGAAATCAGTCGGAAAGGTCAAAATTTTGTCAGTACGTGATGCATGATACATCTATGGAAAAGTCGAGATTTCAAAAAATGGATGAAAGAAACAAATCCTAGTTTGAAATAAAATTCTAACCAGAGGAAAGTGAAACATGGATAATGCAGCAGCTAGAATATAAAATAAATTTCTTGGCAGAGTAAGCACTAAGCACTGCCAATAATAAAATAAGATGATGAATGTTGCGTATTAACTATGCTTTTTATTAGTAATAAAATAAAACACCATTTAGAAAAAACAAATAATGAAACTTTTTTTTTAGTGCTACAGTTTTCCTTTTGATTATGACATAACTAACTGATAGAGGAGAGAATCACCAGTGCCAATTGTATTAGCTGTTATGTTTGGCATATTTAGAGCTACGGACATTGCATGGCGAGTTGCCAACTGAGCCTCAGAAAGTTTACCACTAGGGGTGCTTGCCAGATTCAAGTTGCGATGTCGCTTCCTAATAATTTGCCACCTCTGTAATATACCCACGAAATTAGTAGGAAAAAAATTGTGCAAATCATGTTTCCAAAGACAGCCAAAAAGAAGAAAAGTAAGAGTTGGAACACATTGAGTTTGAAATGAAAGATGGCAACAAATTATACCAGGAGGTAAAACAAATTCTTTTTTAGTTTTAACAACCACCATAGTGCATGATTCACAAGATTTACTACAGCATTTTAGTAATCAGGGAAAAAGAATCCGTTGCCGGGATTTGAACCCGGGAAAACTGGGTGAACCCAGACATCTGACCGAACTAGATGACAACGGATTGTTGTAGTATGATGGTCTCAATGTTTGATTCCACTGCAAATTTGTATCAGTGAGAAAACTCATCAGTGTTATCCACACAGTTTCTAGATGTGCAATTATATTTCTATGGCAACCATAGAACCCACAGCCTAGGAGAATATATTAGAGTCTATGCTTGGTTCAAATCCAGCTTAGTTGTTGATAATAGACATATCAATCCGTTCATGATTATAAGTATTGGTAAACTAATGAAAAGGAGAGAGAGGAGGGAAGGGGGGAGGATGGAAAGATTAAACCTTTGAAAATTTTTAATATTAAACTCCAGTCAGCATCACATATATTAAATACTTAAAATTTCTTAATCATTTACCTTAATTATTTAATCATTTATAAACATCCAGAAAATATGTTTACCATAGCAAATTAGAAGTCTACAATCATTACAATCACATTACAAACAGAAATGCAGAGAAGTTATAGAAATCAGCTTTGACTCAAGGTAGTACCTGTTTCAGGAAAGAAAAAACAAGGAAAATTTTTCAATATAATCATAGGCAGCACACACCTAATGTTGTCCTACATGATATGGTACATTTGTATCTTCTAGATGCAATGATTAATAAAGTATGATTTAGAAAAGAAAAAAATCAACAAATCAACAAATGAACACAAGTAAACACAATAAAGAATAAGCAACAAACATGGAAAGAGGAAAAAAAATTGATAGACAAGTAACAGAAAAGCAAACAGGCATGGAAATTTCAGGAACCATTTGGGGTGACAGAAAACAACCTGAGATAACTGAGCAGCAGTTCTGTCCCCTTTGAAATCTCCTCTTAAGATATTTGCCCAATTTCCTTCACCACATTTCTGCACAGCAGCAATCAGTTCCATATCCTCAGCATCTGACCACTTTTTTCTTTTCTTTCGAGGAGCCATGCTGTTGCTAGCTGATCCATTTGCATCAACTCCTTCAACAGTTGCTGCTGCAGAAGTTGTCGCTGCAGAAGTTGTTGCCACTGGGAGGGGCTGTTTCTGAACAGAAACTGGAACTGTAATGTTCATCCCTTGCATTGAACAAATTGGTTGTGAATTTTCGTAAGTTCTAGATGACTGTCCATTAGGTATATTTATGGTCAATGGAGCCTCAACTGTTGCACCATTTAGACGGCTGGAGTCACTTGGTAAACCAGAAGCAATTAAAACCTGAAAAAAAACAACCACTCCAACAAGTTAAGCTGGCTAGATCAGTAAAATAATAAGGTCAAAGACAATAGAGATATTATAAATATTTGAAAAAATATGCCCACATGATGTGTAAGCTGTTATGAAACGGATTTTAAGTTGAAATCTATGCATTCTAAACCAACCACCGGTAATATAAGGAAAACTATCACAGAGACAACAACATAATTAATTGAAACCTCCGCTATAGCCCTGTTCACAACATTAGTCAACTGGCATTGGAATTCCTACATGCACAATCACTGTTCTGCTTGTCAATGTCATGTGTCCCAGATAATAACTATAAGATGCAAAAGCACTAGCTTAGTTGGACCTATTTCACCATCTCAAAAAAGACTTTTTGGTCAAAAAGTAAGTTCATTAGCATGCGGTTGGAATATTAATTTTTATTTATATTCAAATCCATGAGTCGAGTTATTTTGAATTTTGTGATTGCTGGACATGAGCCATAACAATGGGCCATGGGTCCCTTTTGCTAGGTGGCTATTAAGATTACGGTGATGAAATTTTTAAGGGGACCTTTGAGTTAATATCTTAGGCAATAAGGAATCTCAGTCATAAACCTATTCCTATTAGCAAAACGTAGAAAAGTCTACATCTACCTATATAAGCCTATCAGGTTTTATTTTTCCTTTTTTAACCCAATTAAACCCTAAACCCCACGTTTTTCCTATATCCTCTTTCCTCCCATTAACCCTTCAAATAAACCCTAGAACCTAAAAATTAGCCATTATGCTATTGATTCCAGTAAGCTGTTGTCCTCTTGGCAGTTACCCCTTATTTGCTACTTTTATCTCGCTCTTACAAATCTGTTAACTTACAAAACCCAACCCACCACATAACCAAACTTAAGAAAATTTATCAAACCGACACATCAGAGTAGATATCATTCTTTTAACTTGAAATTTATTCAGCACCTTCTCATGTTTTGGTAGCCAGATGTAGATAAATCAGCCACACAAGTCACTAACATTTCCTCAGAACAGCCTTAACCCAGTACTCATATTTCTGGAGTACCTCTAAATATTGTTAACATTCTTCAGCCAACTTCTGAACACTAAAATCTATATAATTTAGTTGCCAAATTCTTGCAAAAATGAGATACTGGAACTGGAAATGATAAACGGAGAATTTCTAAAGAAGCACAGCCCTTTGGATGTCCATATAAGCAGACCAAATGGCTTCAACTGAGGAACACTAATTAAAGTTGACAAATCATCATGCATTAAATGCTCCACAACAAGAGTTCATGTGGAATGCCTAAAATAATATACCATACAGCAAAGCATTTATTAAGTATGAAAATATTCTATATACCTTCACACATGCTGCAGCCTCTGTTGAAGCTTCACTGCTAACATCAGGAAAAGCTTCCAATTCATATTCTAAATCACTATCATCATCCTGCCAGAAAAGTTCAACATCACTCAGAATAGGGAAAATGTATTTATATCCTACTAGTAATAATGTGTGGGAAATGATTTTTCTTAGGCAATATACTTCATCACAGCTCAATTAGCTTGCAAAAGATGTAGGATAGACTTCTTCAGCAAAAGATTTTATTTTATTTCATACAACTTAGATAAATTTCCATGACAGTTACACATCCAGGAACATTATGAAATTTCAAAGTTTTATCATGGAACTAGAAACAAGTACCACTTCATCAGGAAAACTGGTGCAAGAAAAGCACCTTATATTTTCATTCCAATTAACTAATGGAAAGATTTTTAAGGTATGCATCATTCAGATTTGAACAAAGAGGCTGAAAAAAAAAGAGTGAATTATAAATAGTCGCAAGAAGTGATCTTAATCAAATGACTTATTCCATTTACTTGCTCCCACCTATTGACAGAATGAACAAGAGACAAACTCACCTCTCCATTTCATACCGTGTCCCCAAGTAGCAGCTCACAAAATCAAAATGTACAGTAAAGTTGACTATAATTCTGTTAAAGTAACCTTAAATAATGGAGTCAATTTAAAAAAAAAAAAAAAACCGATTTGCAAGGCCATTTAGCAAGACATGAATAGTAAAAAAAAAACACAAACTCCATTCTCGGGGACTCAAACAACAAAATTCAAACCTCAAAAACCATTATCTTTATTGTCTGCTCTAGAGAAGCACACAATATGACAAACATATACTAAATAACTTGTGGTGCTAGTTCTCATCTAATCTCAAGTTTAGCCCCTCAAAACGTTGAACTTCTCTTTGAATAAGCAAATATTACAGCACCAATTAACTGTCATTCAGCTTTCATTATATTGTCCAGTCAAGTTTAAAAGCAAATTCAAGCCATTCTAAATTCTATTATAGCCAGAAATAATTTCACTTGTTAAGCTTCATTCTGAAACAGCACATAAAAACAAAATTCATAGAAGTAAAAGGGTAGGCATTTGAAGAAGTTCTCAGCCAGCCCATACAACAATAACTATTTGACATAGCTTCACCGGCTCTCTCATGCATTACTAGGCATCAAGTCACAAATATCCTACTCCAAGAATCTCTCTAAGCCTCCCTCCCTCCCTCCCTCCCTCCCTCTCCTTCTCTCTCTCTCAATTTTTTAATCTCTAATTCTTAAACCATTACAATTCCCATTATACTCAATCTTACAAACTCCAATCATTCACACACAAAACCCCAATATAATTACAGTTTTATCTTTTAACATTTAAGTAGAAGAATACAGCAAAAACCACAAACTAAAACTAAAAAAAAAAAGTGGGTAACAGACACAGACCACAGGTTGAGCCCCATCGTCCAATTTGTCAGGCAAAGCTTCGCGATAAGCTAAATGGTGCCAAAGCATCTGATACTCTCTGGCATTAGAAATTCCAGTTGAAGTCTTTGCCACCAACTGATTCCAATCGATCTTCACCTCCGGCGAGTGCGCCACTTCCTGTAGCAATGCCAGCACAGTGGTTGCTGTGTACCTGCCCGTTAACAGTACAGAACCCCCCATTAAACCCAATAAACCAAAAAAAAAAAATCTCAACATCCAGAATACAAATATCCAAACTCCATGAAACCCAGTACACAAAAACAAAAATCCCAACTTCCAAAAAACAAATACCCAAAACCCCATCAAACCTAATACACTGAAATCCCAAAAAAAAACAAAAAAACAAAAAAAGCGCAAACACACAGAAACACTGAAATCAATGAGAGAGGGAAAAGAGGGACCTCTGTAAGAGAGTGGCCGTATCTTCTTCGGTGATAGAACCTTTATTCTGGACATTGGCTTTCTCAACCATTGTTTTGCTTATTAGTGGATTTCAAATTGCATATTAGGAGAAGAGAAATTAGCGAAAAGAAGCTCTAAAGGGACAAACTTTACCGGTTCAGCCAAAACCCTAAACGCCAGAAAGGGTTTTAGAGAGAAAGAGAGAGAGAGAGAGTGAGTGCTTTGACCGGAAGAGAAGAGAGCACGAGTACGGACAACGGAGTGCAATGACAGACCGTTGAAGAGCGTGAAGTGAAGAGCACGCGCCCTTGGGAGGTAATCGGGTAATATGACCGGGAAGGAAGGGGGGATAAGTTCAAGATTACGAGAAACGGCCTGTTTGGGAAGAGCGGTGCTTTGGGCCCAAGAAATCTCCAATTAATCACTACTCCTTTTATTTACGAAATTTTAGGGAATTTCTGTCGCACGTTTCTTTTTTCTTTTTTTTTTGACTCTTTTGATATTAATAAGTTCATCTCTTATTATTTTATAGTATAGGTTTTTTATCTTTAGACTTTTTTTTGGATACAAACTTCTTTTAGGATTCAACTTCAAAGTAAGCATGGCTCAAAGCAATGATAGCGTTGATCCCCTCACCTACATAGCCATTCCTGAGTTTTAAAAGGGAATTGGGTAAACAATGCCCTAATTTAAGTGGGATACAATTTCTATACCAACTAGTTATTTGTATAATAATAAGCTTCCCTAATATGTTAGAGAAATTTAAGTTTAAATCTCTTCTTATGAGTGTTGAATACTCGCTCACATTCTGCAAGATTTTTACATTTGTATCTTTATAACATATACAACTCTTTTAAGCTCACTCGTCAATATAATATCGTGAAAATCATTTATTTTTCAAGCCACCTTTAAGGATTATCTTTACAAAAAAATTAACTAATACAAAATTTGTTTAATCTTATAATTGCAAATAACATAAATAAATTATCTCAATGGTTTGAGAGATATGTACGGTGGAGATTGAGGCTCCAGGTTTGTTGTCTGTGAGGCTGCTTGTTGAAGAGAATATAGTAATTATTGCTACCGTCAATTACAATTTGCACCTCGCAAATTTAAGTTTTTTTTACTTTGTTACCCAATATTCAAAGCGTTTCAATGTGGAACCTAAAGCTTACGAAAATTGCAATGTACTCATTCCATAACTTTTATGTTAATCTTAACTACATATAGTATGTGCGAGATTCACTTATGTTGATGTGGATAGTAAATTTATGTCACGTCGATAAAAATAAATTAATTTTAACTCATCTTGTCATGCACTCACTCCCCTTTTAAATATAGAAAAATTCTAGATTTATATTCCAAGGTTTCCACATGTTGTACATGGACGTTGAGCTTTTCATTTAGAAAACTTAGCAACTTAAATTAGAGAAATTTGAAAAACCAACCCAAATTGAAATCAATTAAATACTTCTAACATCTTTTTTAAATTTTCAAAAATTTGATCATCGAGTAGTGTTCGAGCTTTTCTCAAGAAGTACTCAAGCATAAATTCTAAAAATTTGTAAAAAGGGTTAAAAGTCTTTATTAGCAACCAAAATAGGTTAGTTTTTCAAATTTCTCCTAGAATTATGATATAAATTATAATATATAACTAACACAATGTAATATAATATAACCATTTCACGTGTTTGAATGACAGATTTATACTTGTAGAGTATAAAATTAATAAGCCACTCATATTATAATATAGAGATTAATCACACGACATAACCATACTCTTTTATTTTTGTCCAAGACCGAATCCAATCAGCCGGACCGGTCTAAGAATCCCAACCTGCATTACGATCATATTGAACCGGTCTGACTATTTTTATTTCCTACATATATGTTTCCATCTATTATATAATTTATATTTATTGACAGATTTATACTTGTAGAGTATAAAATTAATAAGCCACTCATATAATATATGTTTCCATCTATTATATAATTTATATTTAGGGGAATGCATATCTTTTCTGTGGTCTTCTCCACACCAAATCTTAATCTGTTAATTCTAATCTTTTTATTTGTACAGGGATGAACTGTTGTGATTTTCATCTAAAATAGCTCTCCATGAATCATAGGATTCATATCAGATGTAGACTCTGGAACAACAACCTCACAACACTTAGATCCTAGTCCCACAAATGAAAAATTAAAAGAGAAACATTGATCTATTAACAATGTAATCAAAAAGGAATTGGGAAAATAAACTCTTTTAATTCACAGAAAAGCAGCTTTCAGCTTTATTTTAATTACCATAAATCACTCAAATTACTCATACAACAATATCCAAAACATCCTACAGGCTGCCACCCGTGTATGTGATTTGACATCTTTGTAACTAGCTAGAATGTACTTTCCTAGAAATTAATTGATCCTTCTATAAAAAATACTAAAAAGTAAAAAATAATAATAATAATAACAATAATAAATGCAGACTGACATCGATCAAATCATAACTAAAACCTTTTTTAGGAAAACCAGGAATCAGTTTCCAAGACCCTTGTCCAAACCTGCTGCTACAACTTTGAAGGGCAGAGATTCACAGCCTGACCTTGAAGATATATAATTTCAATGTTCTGGAAGATGATACGAAACAAACCAAAGGGAAGGCAAGGTCACCACACGTCTCTAAGGTATCGTCCATCCATCTGCAATTGCTTCACTATAGACTCTGCCTTTGTTGAGTCCACTTTTTCCTGAAATTTATTGCCAGACAGAATTTGAAAACCTGATCTAATAAATATAAGGGAAAAGCAAACCATCAAACAGCATTTTTGCACTTGAAAAGCCATAATTGCAGGATTCCAAACCAGGGACAGGGAAACTCTTATATCCGCATGAGTAAAATACTTGAACAATCATCAAATCAATAATTTGGTGAAAAGCTTTTCTCTTATGCTCAAATTCAGTTTCTAGATATATTGGGAAACCACAAAATTGCAACTAGAGAAAGATAATTGCCTAGGATTCTACAAGCATGTGCAGCTATTTTTTCTGGGCACAGGGGTGTGTGTGTGTGTGTGTGAGGGGGAGAGAGAGAGAGTAATTGGTACCTCCTGCTGGACAACGGTATGCAAAGTCCGATGAACATCTCTAGCCATACCCTTTGCATCACCACATACATAAAGGTATCCCCCTTGAGATATTAGGTTCCACATGTATGCTGCCTGTACATGGAATAAATTGGTGCAACTGTTAAAAGGTACTTATCTAATGAACAGAAACCACTTTATGCTTCCCACAAGTACTTACTCTATCCACCATTTTATGTTGAACATACTCCTTTGTTGCTCCCTCACGTGAGAATGCAACAATCAACTCTGACAACACACCTTGTTCCACAAAATTGTTTAACTCATTTTCATAAATGAAATCCTACAAAAACAAAGATCAAGGCTATAAATTCATAGAGCACAAGCACCAAGTATTCCAGAATATTAACAAGTCCGGAAAGGTACAGAATAATAATGTTTACCATTCGACGATTTCTGCAACCAAAGAAGAGAATTGCAGGACCAAGTTGAGCACCCTCCTCTTTGAGGGCCATTCTTTCCTGGAAAAAGGGAAAAAGTACTTTATTTTTCGTTTTTCCACACATAACCAAGGAAAACCAAGAATTTTTTAACGCAATGTCAAACCTGTAGGAATCCTCGGAAAGGTGCTAAGCCAGTACCAGGCCCCACCATGATAATTGGGATTGAATGATCAGCAGGTAACTTGAAATTAGATTGCCTAATAAAAATAGGAGCCCAGCTACAGTTTTGGCTTTTCTCTAGAGGAACTGCATTCTGATTTTATCCAACACAGTTTGGTGTTAGTTACTATCAAACCTAAGTCATGTTCTAAGAGAGTATACAGGTTTTGGCATTGGACAACCAAAACAATTATTATAGTGATAGGGACAGAGAAATCAAAGCTGGATTCTACCTTCATCCAGAATGAGCACACTCCTTTGTGAATTCTGCCGGTGGGAGTTGGACCATAAACTAAAGCACAGGTCACATGAACACGATTGGGGACAAATCTGTTAAAAGCAACAACACTTATTAGGTCTCTACAAATCCTATTATTTTTCTAGAAATACTGTACATAAGTAGCACAGTGAAACCACCTTGGTGAAGATGATATTGAATAGTAACGAGGCTGCAAGCGAGGGGCTACTGCAGCAAAAAATACACCAAGTGAAGGCTTAGATGATGGAAACTCAGCCATGACCTCAACAAGACTTCTCTGACTTCCAACAATCCATTTTGAGTACTCATCCTGGATAGTGCAAAGCATATGATAAAAATGTAGAAGACATACATATGAAAAAGAAGCAGAAAAACGAAGGAAAAATTGAATGAAAATTGCCAACCTTCCCCTGAGGTGATGATAAAAATTTAAGTTTTTCTGCTTCACTAGGTTCAGCAGCATGTGCAGCCAAAGCAATTAGAGCAGCCTGACAATAAAAATAATTTTAAAGAAATATTTATAAGTAACAAAAAAAAGGGAAAGGCAAGATTTGGAAAAAATGCACAAAGATTACCTTCCGAGGAGGGTTCAACAAATCAGCATAACGTGCTAATGCAGTTCGGAGTGTGCAAGGACAGGGAAAGGGAGGCGGCAATGAGCTTCCAAGAGGTGTCCCATCATCACTATCAGTGTGAATGGAGAACATCAATTCTAAAGGTTGACCCAAATACTTCGCAGCTTCTTCAATTGTTTCATCAGAATTATCTGCATAAACACCCACATGGTCTCCAGTTTCATATCTGAGACAAAGGAGAGATGATTATCAGGTTGACAACTTAATGCCAGCACTAACAAAAAACATCATCAGATCTAATCATTTAATAGAAAAAGAAGCTCAAATTTAATCAAAACCAGACAGAGCTAGATCGAATGCAGACAAACCAGTTCCAGAGCAGTCAACTTAATTAATTGACACCTATCACCACAAATATTAATTAAAAGCAGTGGATAAGTTCATGAACTTACGTAATACCAGTTCCAGAGATATCAAATTCCAGATGTATGCAAGAGCGGTCAGACTCAGGTCGATGAAGCTCTCTTTGAACAGCAACATTAACTCTTCAGGAAAACAAAAACACAAATAAAAAAATCTGGGAGAAAAATGGAATAAACAGAAACTACACCGATTCTACTAGAATATAATAATTTCTAAAGACGCAAGACATGCACAATCTCTGAGTACCTGCAAGGATGGTGAATATCAAAAGAAGCATTCCCATTTGCCATATTCGAGTAATTATCCTCATAAGAGGCAACACTATGGTCATGAATAACAACTCTATATTCTGGAACCACAGCTGTATATGGAGTAGACGCAGTAGTTGTATCATCTTGGAGTAATTGATCCAGTTCGGGCCACAATAATTCCCTCCTAAAGAAGAACGAAAACATTTACAGTTAATGCAACAGAAAAAAGATGCTATACTAAGGCTTAGTTTGGTATTGCAGTGAGAAAAAATTGCAATGAAGTAATACAGCAGTGAATTAAAACAACTGTGAAGTAATGTCAGCTAAGTGTTTGGTAAACTATATTTTTAAAAGTACTGTGAGTACAAAAGTAGTATGAAAGTGTTTGGTAAATTGTAGTATAAAACTGCTATGACTATTCATAATTACTAAAATGGACATGATGCTGAAAGTTTTTTTGAATTATTTATTTGAAAAAAAGGCATTTTATTAGTTATAATTTTTGGTCTACAAATTTATATTAGCATTAAAATTATAGATTACACAACAAAATTATTAAATAAGTATATATATTATTTTTGTAAGAATATTTTAATTTTAGTGTTACAAATAAAATATCATAATTAGTAATATCAATATAAAGCCATATTAAAAGAACATTCATTATTACATACATTATACAAAAAATAAGTATACGTACATCCACCATCACATATATTATAGTTAAAAAAGGAGGATAATGATTGTCATTTTATTAAAAAAGTGAGGATATATTAGGTAAAAATAATTTTGGCCACAATTGTCACTCACTACAGTTTTGAAAAGCAGGTTTCAAACTGTAGTGAATATCTGTAGTGAGTGACCTCAAATAGTCACTCACTACAGTTTTTGAATTTTTACCAAACACCAAAACTGTTGTGAGTGACCTAGAATTGTCACTCACACCAGTTTTTGAGTCTCTCACTACAATCCCAAACGGAGCCTAAATTACTAATACTTCCTACATTAAGATTCCATCTTAAAAGGCCAATCAATAAAAGAAACTGTGATAAAAGAACTAAAGCATACCAAGCAGAAAAATCATCCTCAATGCATTGATCATCATCGCCTAAGCCAACGGGAACAAGACGCTTTGCACCTAAGTCAACCACAAAGAGACAACTTCAATGAAAAATAAACAGAGTTGGAAATCGAAACAAACTAAATAAAAAACAATTAGATGAAAATGAAAAATTGTTTGGAAACATCAATCCTATTTATCCTAACCTGTTCTGTTACAGGTGTATCTACATGGTGCATGGCTAGCCAAACATAAGAAACCCAAATTATGGAACCAAAAGAAATTAAGTCCAAGCGGTAAAGTAATATTTTTAAACCTTTTAATGAATGTATCTGTTGCAACTTAAGGACATGTGTAGGCATACGCACACAAGGACTAAACATCAAATTTGGTTTCCTTAAACTACACACAGCCCTCCAATTAGGAAATAAAAATAGAAAAAATTGGGACTTCCTCAAACTCTGAAGTCTGAAGAGACCAAAACCCACAAGGACGACCAAAATCTGATTCTACACAAAAAAGCATCCACCCCCTTCCCCCCCAATTGCCAAAAATCCTTCTATTTCTCTCCATTATGAACATAACAGACCCCTAGTTAGGGCTTTACAAGGAAGAAAAACCCATAAAACACTTATAATACCAGTAATACTAATATCTGAATCTCATAACATGTAGATTTTCATTTGCATTTAGCATACATCAAGATACTTAATGAAGCAATTAAATTAATTCAAAAATTCAAAAATTCTGCCACAGTACCATGAATAATTTATACAAAACATAGGCAGATAATTAATTAGCGGCAAGGATTGTGTGTGTGAGTGTGTTTTTGAGAGAGAGAGAGAGAGAGAAAAAAAAAAAAATTAACAAAGAGGGAGGGGGAGTTTATAATAAAAATTATTCACAAGCAAATATCATAAGCAGTTACACCATTAGAGAATATAAGTCTGCGAAGAGTACCAGTCTTTACATAGAATTCCAAGAATGAAAGTTTCCAGTACAATGTTAGGCTATGCATGTCATTAGTCATGCCGAAATGCAAGTGGCACGGTACAGAAGGAAAATTTTTATTCATTCAATAGCATCACAACAATGAAAGTAAGAGTCGTTATACCTTCTTCACTAAGTTGATCATCAACCACTTTTCCTATCTGTTTCAATAAGGGTGTGGTCAGAAGCCAATATAGCATATAATGGATGAAAAAGAATATAGTACCAATTTTACCTTATTGAAATGTTCATATTGCCGATTACCCAGACCAAAAACACCATATCTTAGTTGTTGAAGCCAAACACCCCGATCTTTAACCTGAAATGAAACAATGGGCATCTCAATTTATTAAATAATAATGAAAATGCCACCATTGTGACTTTAAAGTGTTGATCAGCTGAATGTTTACAATGAAGCTACCAACCTCAGTAAACCATTTGTAAAATCTTGCTGCATTATCAGTTGGCTCTCCATCTCCATAACTACAAAGTATGGTCAAATATATTGAATGCAGTGTGCATTTAGAAAAACCAGTAAGATTTTAAATATAACATGTATATCTTACGTGGCCAACATAAAAAATGCCAAGGTCTCTTTCTTCAGTTTTTCTTCATATTTATCATCCTCCGCAGCATAATCATCCTAATTCAGCCATAAACAATAAACTTATTGTATTTTCCAGTTTATGCAGTTTTCCCTTCTACAATGCAATAAAAAGCATTAGTTCCCATCCAACGTACCAGGTCAACAACCTTGACCGCAGCTTTCTCATATCTTGCCTTGATCTCTTCAGCCAAAGCCTATGCTCAAATCAAAACATGTCAGTTAGAATAAGAACTCTTCCCAAAAGAACACTTTAAGTTACTAAATATATTGTACGTTCAGGATACATAAAAGAAATACATAACTTTTAGCTGTGTTCAACAGAAACTAAACATCATGATGGCATTCCTAGCTACAACAACCGGCAATGTGTTACCACTGGCCCGGCAAGACATGCTGACACTGCCAATGACTTCTGCACTTCTGCCTTCACTTTTAGCACAGTATTATTAGCATTTTACCACATTCGTGATTCAGTGGTATGATTTCCAAATGACAAGTCAGAAAGCACACCACTTACTTAGTACAATGAAGCTGTCATGAATTCATCAACTGACTATTAAATTTCATACTGGCCATGCAAACCATGGACACCTGAAGTGTAAAGCAGAAGTACAGTATAGTCATAAACATTTCAACCAGTCATTTTCTCCTATGGGTTAAAACTCTAGAGGTCCAAGAGTCGACACATTCTCAACCATTCCATTTCCATTTCTTGACGTGATGTGCCAATCTTGGCTCGAGAGCAACAATCCGAGTCGATCTCCCTTGCAGGATCGTAACAACGCACTCAGACATACAGAATTCTATGCCGGTGTTAAATAAAATCCTTACCCAAATCTTTAATTTGACACAAACCACTACTGAAAATCCAACCTTCCCCACCAACCTCCTAAACAAATCAAACTAACCCAAATCCCAAAACCCAACAAAGCTCACCAATTTGATCACAAACACAAACAATGCAAAACGTAAGATTGAAATTCAACACAAATATAAAAACAGTAACATTTTCCAAATTGTTTACCTTAGCGAAGCCCTCAGCTGTACCCGTCTGAGTGCCATAGAAGATAGTGACCCGAGTCTTGCCCGAGGCAACCTCAAACTCGTCCTCTTCTTCCTTCATCGCCGGCGGCTTGGGCACCACCAGCTGCTTCAACTCCCGGCTCCGATCCGACGATCTCCTCCACACCAACACCAAAACCCCAATTACCAGCGCAATTGAAGTCGTCGCGATCACCACCACCGTGTCCGTCACCGAACCGCCGAACGAAACCCCCAGCGCCGACTCCAGCATGCGCACCAAATCCGAATTCGAACTCATCGTGATCCCAGTAAAAATTTGGAGCTCAAAAACTATTTGCTCGCTCGCTCTCTCAGCTCCGTGAAGTGAATAGCTTGGTATGGAGCTATGGAGGTATGGAGCTCTCTCTGGGGGGTTCGATTTCTTCTATGGCAGCGAGCGAGGTTGGTGAACGAGATTGAGAGAGAGAGAAATTGACTAGAAATTTCGAGCCAGCTTTTATATTTTTAATAATTTTATGTGAAGTAAAATACAAAAATAAAAATAAAAAAAGAGGCTCTTCTTGAACCTCCAATTATTTTGTCGCAAACTTTGGGGGGCGTTGTTTTGTGTGTCCTTTTACCGCGAACCGTTCCGCGTTGACAAAACCCGAAAGCTCTTGAAAAGTTCCTCCGTCGCGTACTTTGATTGGCATTTTTACTGTTTAGCCTCTTTTACGCCAAATCACTTTTCAATTTTTCATACTGTAGTTTGGCCTCATTTGCACTTTCATCTTCCTACTTTTTGTTGTCATATTCATACGTGCAGTTTACTTTTGTTTTCAACTATACTCTATAGTCCAAAGCATTAATTCCATTCCATATAATTTTCTTTTATTTTTCATGTATTATCATCATTTCAACAATCATATAACTTTACTAAGATAGGGGCTGGTGGGGTCTTGGTCTTTTGTGGTCGTGGTTTTTTCCTTTTTAAGTAATACTTGTTCTTTGTGGACTATGCTGCCTGAATGGGTGAGAAAGGCCTTGCAATGGGTCAAGACTCATTACGGGCCGGAATGTGTAACCCAAAGTGAATTTGAAATTTGGGGCCCATCCTGTCAGCCAGCCACACTTACACGCAACCAGTCAAGAAATGAAAATTTGCTACTCATTATCACAAATCACCAAATCTAAATCATCATCTCACAAATCACAAATAATTCATGTAGGCGAGAATAAATATCAAGAAAAGAAAATGGATATTTGCTACTTATTATCATATGAAGAATACAATTTATATTATTTTGTACATTATATCTCTAATAAAGATGAAATCTTATATATAAACAAATCATGCATAGTTGGTACTTGAATTTCACTTTTATTAGAAAAATGAAATGACAAGTAACTTGGATAATTCAAGTAGTTTAATTATGTTTTTTAATTATTTATATGCTAACTCAATTCATTTCTCCGTCACTCGCTAATCCCAAGTCTTTTCAAATGGTCTTATTCTTATAACCAAACAACATTTCCTTTTCAATTTTTTTTTTCTTTTGTTTTTTTTTCTGAATTAACCAAGCAAATTCAAGCGATACACCAATCCCTTTGGAGCTCACATTTCAGCAGTGCAAGTTGATCTTCAGGTAGAACCACAGTCACCAATCTACCGCCATTACTACCAGCTTTCTCTTCCCCACATTTTGGTCCTGGAAGTACCAAAACAACACCTTCATCACCAACCCCATTAATGGTGTAATTTGCATAAACTGGCTTCTGCCCCTTCAACTCAAGCCCATAAATCTCTGCCTTTTCCAAATTCACAAATGTCAATTTTGCCCCATATGCTATAAAGTCCGATACTGCCTCCCCACTACTACTCTCCATCTCCATCATCTCTCTAATCACACCATTCTCCTCTGCCCTTTTGGTCAAAATCACCTCCACCAACTCTGACACCTCAGCTTCTGCAACCATGAAATCTGCTTCAACCACACTCAACACCATCCCATTTGTGGGAATCCCGCACTCTCTTTTGTGGGTATTGTTTGTGCAAACTGTCACCATTTTCATCTGCTCTGAGTTTTCCTTGATCTTGGACAGGGATTTCCATATCACTGCTGAGAGTACTTCGAAAGGTGAGACCTTGGCTGTTTGGTTGGAGAGAAAATGGGCTATTTTCTCGGCAGTGAGATGGAAAGTGTGTGTCTTCATCTTGCGGTCGTTGGGAGTCAGCCAGTAATCGCCAACTGGGTCGACCCTTTTCAGGGAAAAGGGTGTTTTGGGAATTGAGAGTACTGGGAGTTGTTCTTCATTGGATTTCTTCACTTCAGGCTCTGGCACGTGCAGGGACTTCAGTGGCACGTGACCTGCCATGACCTTCCCCCACATGTTGATGAAGGTTGAGGCAGAAAATGCATCTCCAAGTACGTTTGCCCAGCTCAGTCCCACTGACATTCCTCCACATTTGAACCATGTAAACTGCTTAAACATTGACATGAAACAACAAAACCAATTGATGATAAATATTTGCTTTAAGGGCAAAAAGGGAAAAGAATCATGTAATAAATAATATAAGAAAACTTATTTGGTACTTGCAAAGTTGCAACTCTAATAATTTGAAGCACCTGAGCTACATATAATAAGAAGGACAAAACTTGAGTCACCGCAACTTACAACATCAATATAATAAGGCTTTGCCTTTTAGTTTCTATAATTGAGATTTTATGAAAGGGTTTAAAAAGTTGAACTATATATGTATTTTTCATATTAATTACCTTACCTTACTAGTAAAAAACTCTCATGGGTGAATAAAACCTGTTTGGATATCGATCAATTTGGTCACTGAAAAGTGAAAACTGATACATATATTTATATATATATATATATGTAGTTTTCAATCATAAATGATATTCTAACCAGTACTTGATAAACAATGATAATCAACTATTGCCTAAAAGAAACGTGCTAATAGAGATCATAGTACTTGGTTAACTGTACAAGATGCGTGTAATTTGATGAATATGTATATAAATTCTTTACTGACTCTTTACTCGAGTCAGACTAGAGAACCGTTTGTCGAATTGAAAACTAAGCAAGACAAGAATGGAATCCATATATCCGGCCATGATTGAAATAGCGATTACGTACCTGTACAAATACCAAAGGACAGAACCCAAGATCAGGACCAAGGGATTGATTATAAGAAAGACCATCAAAAAGAGAAGAGTCGTCATTCATGGCCAAGGCCAACCATTCATCAACTGTTTGCTCACAGTAGGCTTCTACAATTCTCACCCCNCATTGCACTTGATGAACGGCCGGCCAGATTCGGAGATCCGAATGCGGCCGGAGGTGGTGAAGTAGAGCTGCAGCAGATAGAACATGGGCTTCTTCAAGTCGTGGATTGTGAGACCCTCAACTGCCTCACTCTCAAAGAAGTAAACCCCTTTGATGTAGTGAAGCTTCATGGCCAAGTCCATGTTGGTGAGCTCATGTTTTTGGTCAACTGTCACTGTGGCTGGCACAACAGAAGAGAGCCTGAGCTTGGACATGAGGCATTGACTGTTGGTTGATGACAACATTTTAGGGAGAGAAAGCTAGTACTACTGGCTGCTAGGGACGATCTAAATTACTACCATTTGTAGATCATATATGCCTTTAGGATTAGCTTCTATTGTGGTGTATGGAAATGCATGGGGCAGATGGGCCTAGTGGCCCTAGCTATTGATCCTTTTAATGGTATCTGTGGGGATAGATACTTTTAAATAGACACTACAAGATCGATGATTGGGCCCTCGGCCAGATGCATGCATATTCTCAACTAACAACTTGCCAGCAATTCTTAGTAAAGATATCTTCTCTATCTGTACTCGATCTTATCTTTCAATTTTCAATTCTAATTTGTTATCTATCTGTTTCTTCGTATTTATCGATCTTAATAAATCACCAAATGGTGATATGCACCTCTTACCTGCAGCAAATTAATTCATAAGTTTAAACCGATCGACAATGAATTAATGCAACTTCTTTAGGCGAAATTAAAACTGTTGTACATATATGGATATATGTTTTATGATATGGCACATGCCTAACTTCAAAAGGATATGCAGTTAATGTGCCATGTGAATTCTGATACCAGGATCAGCATTCCATCAATAACTTGGCCCTAGTTTTTAAGAATCGATTCAAGATCCAAACTAGTGACATGAATATTACAGTTCACAAGCCGTAATGGCCTCTAACCAGTAAAAGATATATACCTCTATTGCGCAATTAAAACATATATAGCGCACTAATGTATGAGCAACAATAACTTGGAAGTTGGGTTAATCATTTTACTTTATTAAATCTATAGATTTGAAAGCCCTATATATACTTCATTGGGCTAGTGTGACACATCATCTGGGTCACTTGACTCACTCCACAAACACGCATTCTATGATTTAAAATGTATGTACGTTTTTTAAGTACTTTTATGTATTATATTATCAAAAAAATAAACAACCCAAATTCAATCGAAAACCGTTTAATACTTAGTTAATGTCAAACTCGTACTCAGATAATAGTACATATAATTTAGTTGGTTATCTAATAAGAGAATATTTGTAGTATATTTGATAGAAATATTCTTTTATCTGGTACCTGATTTGTGACCCAACATGTAGCTGATATCCCTTTTTTAATTAATTTCCAAATTATTGTCAATTAATTCTCCACCGTTTTCTTGCCATCTGCTTAACAATTGAATGGTACAATTAATTATTTCACGAGGCAGCTTCTGAATTGGTTGGGATATTGCACTGTCTTATTCTCTTTCTTTATCTTCCTTCTCTCTCTGGCCATGCGGGAGAAAGGGCCTCATGCACACAACAAATCTAAGGGGAAAAGAAATGTCAGAAACCCAACTACATTAATTAATTAGTAACTATAGGACAATTTTTATCCTTCTTCATTAATTCTTAAATGTAAAATTTTAATGTTTTGAAAACAAAAAACATTAAAAACTTTTTCTTTTTTAATTTATATTTCTTAAAAAACATTAAATAAGTTTTTATTTCCAAATAAACATTAAAAAAAATACGCGACACAATCCCTTAGCCCCCAAACTTCCAACCCAACTAGACCTCCCCCATCTCTACCAACTACCTCTCCTCTCCTTCCTCCCAACCAACCACCGTCCGCACCTCCACCACGCCACCTACCTCCCTTCTCCTTCCTTACGACCACCCTCCCCACCTCTTCCCCTTTCTTTCCC
>QANT01001979.1:0-14822 GCA_003254885.1 Purshia tridentata | reverse complement strand
TATAATATACTAATATTGAATGAATGTTTTATTTGAATTTCATGTAATAAGGATAAATCTAATGAATCAAGACATATAGCATAATTGAATGATTTTATGGATACAATAAGTAATCAAGTTAAATTGGCAAAAATATATCTATCTTTGTTTAATAATTTTAGACACAAAATTCATGTAATGATAGGTTAAGAAAATACTGATGCATTGACAAGGTATGACATCAAATATAATTTTGTTCTTCATAATGGTTAAGAAAATGTAATGATCGGTTTTTGTTAATGTTGTACAGTTTTTTGAAATCTTAAATAACAGAACGAGCCCCATCAATATAACTCAAGATTTAAAGAGTTATTTTATCTCTAATAAAATGCATAAGATATGTGATATATTGAATAATTTCATTTAGCACATGAATGAAGCCTTTAAATTAGAAATGAAAGTTAATAATATGTTTGAGATCGCTGCTTAGCCTCCTCGTGTCACACTTACCATAACTGAGTTTTTGTCAAATCGCCTTATGTATAAAGATGGGTGCCTGACAGATCGGGATAGAATTATTATGAGGTGAAATCTCTCATCTCATGTCAATTTTTTTCTTCCAAATTAATAATAATAATCTTATTATTAATTATTATTAATTTTAATTGCGCTTTCCATTAATGTTATCTTTGCACAGTCTACTATAGGGGGCTGATGAGTATATTTCATAGGAATTTAAGATTTTATAATATAATAACATTGAATGAATGTTTTATTTGGATTTCATGTAATAAGGAGAAATCTAATGAATCAAGACATATAGCATAATTGAATGATTTTATGGATACAATAAGTAATCAAGTGAAATTGGCAAAAATATATCTATCTTTGTTTAATAATTTTAGACACAAAATTCATGTAATGATAGGTTAAGAAAATACTGATGCATTGACAAGGTATGACATCAAATATAATTTTGTTCTTCATAATGGTTAAGAAAATGTAATGATCGGTTTTGTTAATGCTGTACAGTTGTTTGAAATCTTAAATAACAAAACGAGCCCCATCAATATAGCTCAAGATTTAAAGAGTTATTTTATCCCTAATAAAATGCATAAGACATGTGCCATATTGAATAATTTCAATAAGCACATGAATAAAGCCTTTAAATTAGAAATGAAAGTTAATAATAAGTTTGAGATCGCTGCTCAGCCTCCTTGTGTTATACTTACCATGACTGAGTTTTTATCAAATCGTCCTATTTATAAAAATGGGTGCATGATAGATCGGTATAGAATTATTATGAGGTGAAATCTCTCATGTTATTTTTTTTCCAAATTAATAATATTATTATTATCATCAATTATTATTAATTTTAATTGTGCTTTCTACTAATGTTATCTTTGCACAGTCTACTATAGGGGCTAATGAGCATATTTGATAACAATTGAAGATTGTATAATATACTAATATTGAATTAATGTTTTATTTGGATTCAACACAAGAAGGATGAATCTAATGAATTAAGACATATAGCACAATTGAATGATTTTATAGATACAATCAGTAATCAAGTTAAATTGTCAAAAACACATCTATCTTTGTTTGATAATTTTAAACACAAAATTCATGTAATGATAGGTTAAGAAAATACTGATGCATTGACAAGCTATGATATCAAATATAATTTTGTTTTTCATAATGGTTAAGAAAATGTAATAATCAGTTTTTGTTAATACTGTGCTGTTGTTTGAAATCTTAAATAACAGAACGAGCCCTATCAATGTAGCTTAAGATCAAAGAGTCATTTTATTCCTAATAAAATGCATAAGACATGTGACATATTGGATAATTTTAGCAAGCACATGAATAAAAAATTGATCTATTCTCTTATTATTTTGTTATAAATATCTTGACTCTGAAATTCTCTAATAAGTTTTTTCGACAACATGTTTAGTGAAGTGTTAAGAGGGTACCTGTGTTTTTTCTAAGAAAGTATATTTTATTATTAATGAATAAAAAATTGATCTATTCTCTTATTATTTTGTTATAAATATCTTGACTCTGAAATTCGCTAATAAGTTTTTTCGACAACATGTTTAGTGAAGTGTTAAGAGGGTACGTGTGTTTTTTCTAAGAAAGTATATTTTATTATTAAAAGATGATTATTTGAATGATAAGGATATAATATTTGATAAGAATGAAATCCCAGTAGTTGAATACAAAACTCAATGATATCAACATTTACAAAATCAGATCCTGGCAAAAAAGGCCAATTAAAAAATAAGTTTTGTCATATACTAAAGGTTAGGTTAAAAAAATGCGGTACATATCTAATTTATAAGTATGCAATTAAGATAAAAATTTAAAAGCATGTATGCATAAGAAATGGAGAGATGCTGTTATCTCCAAATGTGCTAGATTCACACGTTAGTCATTCTTAACAAATATTTTCCAAGTTTTTCCTAAAAGTATATTTGCTATTTTTTACAATAGTTGATTGGTTTTTGTTTATGCTGTATTGTTATTTGAAATCTTGAATAACACAGCGAGCTCTATTAATATAGCTCAAGATCTACATAGGCAAAGAATAATTTCAAAATGCACATGGATTACAACCTTTAAACTATAAATGAAAGCTAATAAGAAGTCTGAGATTGCTGTTGGATGCGGACCTTTCAAAGCACTTCTATCCAGCCATCCATCTTATGATGACATCGCTTTGTGTGCCTTATTTTTAAGAATGATATATTTGACAAGTAAAATATTTATTTAGTTAAAGTTTCTCACTATGCACTACATAATTGATATTTCAAACTTACTCATAAGGTAACGGTATTTCTTATAAATTTAATTATTCATGTAGGCAAAGAATACAGATTTACATTGTACTGACATATTTTTAAAACGTTGTGTTTTAAAAAACATGTCATCACGGACCTAATAGATATCGTAGGAATATACCAAAAGTATAATTAGTTCTAATGATGGGTTATTCCCCTTTTTTTCTCAGTTCTAATTAGTCAAATCAAGAAATTAATTAATTAGTTTCTCTTCAACTCTATCTGTGTCTTTTGTTTATCTCATTTTCTCTCTATTTACATTTTTTTGTCACTCTCTCTTAAACCAAATAAAGTTACATAATTTATGTGCAAGCATAACACAACTTAAAATTATTGTAGATATTTTTCAAGTTACTCAACCCTAACTTATTGGTTTCAAGTTTGATGAGTGTACTTATCCTACATATGATATATGCATTTATTTATTTTCTTGATCATAAATTTGTTCCTTTTTTAAAATTGAATCTACTTCAATTGCACCTTTTTGATTTTTTTTTTGGACGAGTGGTTATGAGCAATGTGTGAATTCAATACTTTCAACATCATTTCTTCTGCCCAAGGATGTCCCACAACAACCTATTAGTTACAACTTTGGGTTATTTGTCATGAGGTGAGTTTTGGATTTCAAAAATGTCTTAGAATTTGACAAAGATATGAGCTTTTTTAATAAGTTATGCATTATCTGTTATTCGAACATTTGGGTCTCTGTATTGTGAATATTACTGGGTTTTATGTAGCCGTTTGATTTAGTGAGTGAACTGATTTAAATAGCCATTGAAATTGTTAGGCATCTTAGAAATGATAGGCTACATGTGATTATGAAGGACATTAAGACATAATCATGCTCTGCTTCCTAGTTGCCAAAGGACTCATTTCAAAAATTAATGTCATAGAAGCACCCATTTGCCAATTATGTCTAAAACAAGCGGAAGGGGTCATACGAGAAAAGTTTGTTGCATTACTTGACCTTTGTGTATATTTTTGGGCCACAAATGTCAACCTTTTGTAAGTTTACGGGGTGTAAGCGATCCAACTTTTTTTTACATAATACAAAATTTTTTTGTATAGTGTATATACCTTATACATGCCACACTTACCAACTTGTAAGAAAAATTGTACATATGTGACTCATTCTACTGCTACTCCTCATCACCTTTTCTTTTTAAACTTCATGTTGCCTTTTATGATATTCATTATTCTAAGCACAATTGTGTCTATTTTGAGGTTTGATAAGTTTCTAATGGAAACTTTGTTTGTGATTAGAATGATGTGTTGGGTAAAGATAATAGCAAGCTAAACTTTAAATAAAAGTGAGAGAATTATTAGAAATCATTCATTTATAATCATCACAAGTTATGACAATCACACAAAAGTGTTGGATTTAAATTAAAGACTTATTAAGGATTTGCACCTGGTAACACGCTAGTAAGAGCAATAATAGAACAGATAAAAAAAAAAAGCAGAGAAATGTTTCTTGATTAAGGGCAGCACCTCCTTCTTTTGCATTAGTTTAGATTGATTGTTTTATTACAGTCCAAAAACTTACTAAAACAAGAAAAAAACAACCGCACAAAAAGACTAATGTGGCTTAACAAAGGCCAAGTCTTTTAACTTGACAATTTAGTCTACAAAAGTAAAACGTAAGTTCTGAAGCAAGTACAACAAACATTAATGTTAAGAAAATCAATAAAGAATTAACTTCAACACTCTCTCTTAATGCTTTGTAGTATAACTCCCAGAAGCTTTTTGAAATACTCAAACTTATTTCTTGGCATCGTCTTGGTGAAAATGTTAGCAATTTGATTTTCAGTAATAACATCAATCTCATTAGCAATTTGATATTCAATCCTGAAATAGATAACATCAATCTCATTGGATTCAATAGCATCTCTGATGAAGTGAAGTTTCCGAGCAATATGTTTGGTTCGATTGTGAAAGATCGGATTCTTTGTCATTACAATTGTAGACTTGTTATCACAAAGTATAGAGGTGATTTATCTATTACAGAATTCTTGGATCGTATCAATAGCATTGCTGATACTCTTGCTTTATCTGGCTCACCTATGAATGAAAGTGATCTCGTTGCTATTATTATGCATAATGTTGGGCTTATGTATGAAAATACTGTTGCCTCTGCTCAAGCTCGTGAAACTCCGATAACATATGATGGGCTTGAGGCTCTTTTATTGGGTGCTGAACGCAGGTTGCAGCAAGTCCACCTTCCCATTGTTGATAACGGTGCTACAGCCATGCAAGCCACCATTGCTCGATCTCATGGTACCTATCGCGGTCGTGCTTTTCCTTTTGGTCATCGAGGAAGTCGCAGTCGGGGTACCGGTCGAAGCAAAAATTTCTCCAACAACAATAATGGTTATCAAGGAGGCAGCGGGTCACGGTCTGGTAGTTTTGGACGCAACAACCAATCTGGCCGTGGGTCCTCTGATGGTATCTCAGTCCATGGGTTAGCAAACTCTCATTCCAGTGTACTTGGTGCCTTTCCAACCTCATCTAGCAGCACCATGGCTCCGTATTCCAGCTCTAGCAATAACTCCTCGGGTCGAATTATGTGTCAAATATGTGGACGTTCTGGACATTCTGCGATTGACTGCTACAAGCGCATGAATGTTGCTTATGAAGGGCGTGTGCCCACTGCTCGTCTTACTACAATGGCAACCACTACATCCTCCCAATCACCCACTATGAGTTGGATTGCGGATACTGGAGCCAATTCCCATGTTACACCAAATTTAAATGCTTTATCTGATCCCAGGGAGTATTCTGGAAATGAACAAGTGGGTGGCGTGCTTGGTGGTCAAGGTTTGAATATAAATCATATTGGTCACAAAATTTTACATACAAACTCTTGTTCCTTCAAATTAAATAACTTACTCCATTTTTCTAATGCCTCATCTAATCTTCTCTCTGTCCATCAATTTTCTAAGGACAATAATTGTTACTTCACCTTTTACCCCGATGTTTTTTATGTGCAGGATTTGGTGACGAGGAAGATCCTTTTCCGCGGACAGAGTGAAAACGGTCTTTAGTCCTTTCCTTCTCGTTCCAAGTCTTCTGCTGGTCATGTTGCTCTGCTTGGAGTTAGAGTGCATGAACAAGTTTGGCACGCCCGACTTGGTCATCCATCTTCTCTAATTATGAAGCAGTTAGTGTCTACGAATAAATTGCCAGTTTCTGGCGTTAGTCTTGAGTCTATTTGTCATTCTTGTGCTATTGGTAAAAACTCTAAATTACCTTTTGGTTCAGATTCTATTTCTAAATTTCCATTAGAACTTATACATTCAGATGTCTGGTATTCCCCTATATTATCTAATTCTGGATTTCGTTATTTTGTATTATTTGTGGATGATTTCTCTCGATATTCCTGGCTGTTTCCTATGAAACAAAAGTCTGAGGTTTTTGGCAATTTTCAAATTTTCAAAACCCTTGTTGAAAATATGTTCTCTAGAAAAATCAAAAGTTTTCAAACGGATGGGGGTGGTGAATTTATTAACAATTTTTTTCGAGAATTCCTGGTTAAAAATGGAATTTCTCATCGTTTTACATGTCCTCATCATCCCGAGCAAAACAGGCTTGCTGAACGCAAGCACCGTCATATTGTTGATACTGGTCTCACTCTTTTAACACATGTTGGAATGCCTATGTCCTATTGGGTTGAAGCTTTTCATACGGCACTTTATCTAATCAACAGATTACCAACTCGTGTTTTGGATTCCATATGTCCGTATCAAAAACTTTTTCAAAAAATTCCTAATTATAAATTTCTACAAGTTTTTTGGTGCACATGCTTTCCTTATCTAAGAGATTATATTACACATAAATTTCACAGTCATCAAATTCTGCCATGCCACCTGCTATTCTCTTGGATTACCATGTGTCACCTTCTGCCATACCACCTGCTGCCATTACACACCCACCTTCACCTATCTTACCTAATCTTGCCAGCCAACAGCCTAGTGCATCTTCCAGTCCCTTGCCAACTCCAGTAACTTCTTCTTCTTCTCATGATATTTCTCCTCTATCGTCTTCTACTTTGCAGGAATCTCATGATAATATTCAAGCCTCACCTCCTAGTTCACCATCACCACTTGCCGTTGCTACACCTCCTTTGGATTTGGTAAATACTCATTCAATGATAACACGGGGGAAGGACGGTATAAGAAAACCAAACTCTAAGTATGCATTACATGTTACTCTTGCTAATGATATTGTTGAGCCAACCTGTTTTTCACAGGCTAATAAGGATGCACAGTGGTGCCAAGCAATGTCAGAAGAGTTTAATGCTCTTCAACGGGCTGGCACTTGGACTCTTGTTCCTCCAACTCGCTTCATGAACATTCTACCCAATAAATGGGTTTTTCGAATCAAACGACGATCTAATGGTTCTATTGAGCGATTTAAAGCTCGCTTAGTGGCCAATGGTTTTCATCAACAACCTGGCCTGGATTTTGGAGAGACATTTAGTCCAGTTGTTAATCATAGTACCATCCGCCTTATCTTAGCCATCTCAGTTCATTATCGTTGGCCCATTAGCAGTTGGATGTCCAAAATGCCTTCCTACATGGCTATTTATCTGAGGAGGTCTACATGCGCCAACCCAAGGATTTTGCAGATCCCTAATATCCTCATTTTGTATGCAAACTGCGTAGGTCACTTTATGGGCTTAAAGCTCCCAGAGCTTGGTTTCAGTGTTTCTCTCAACACCTTGAGCATTTGGGTTTTCGAGGCTCTCAAGCAGATCCTTCTCTTTTCACTTTTATCCATGGCCCAATTATTATCTATTTGTTGATATATGTTGATGACATACTAATTACCGGCAACAATAATCACCATATTGCTGTTCTGATTCATGATTTGGGCCGCCAATTTTCGATGAAGGATCTTGGGCCTCTTAATTATTTTTTGGGCATGGAGGTTACTCGTACCCCATCTGGACTTCATCTATCTCAATCTAAATATATTCTTGATCTTCTTAAACGGACTAACATGATGATGCAAAGCCTATTTCTACACCTACAGTTGGGGGTCAACGTTTTAGTCTCCAAGATGGCAATCCTCTTGCTGATCCCTCTACTTATAGAAGCACAGTTGGGGCTCTTCAATATCTCACGCTCACACGACCTGATATTGTGTTTTCAGTTAATCAAGTTTGTCAGTTCATGCATGCTCCTACCAATACTCATTGGACGGCTGTCAAACGGATCTTGCGATATCTCAAACATACATACACTCATGGTCTTGACTACACACCTAGTTCTCTCCATCTTATTGCCTTTTCAGATGCTGATTATGCCGGCGATCCTGATGATCGTCGATCTACTGGTGGATATTGTATTTACTTGGGATCGAATCTAGTTTCATGGAGTTCCAAAAAGCAAGGTGGCGTTTCCCGATCTAGTACTGAAGCTGAATATCGTCAACTTGCTTATACAGCTGCTACTCTCTCTTGGTTTCGTTCTCTTTTTCGTGATTTGCAGATTCATTTGGTTTGTCCAAAGTTGTGGTGTGACAATATTAGTGCTCTTGCACTTGCGTCCAACCCAGTTTTTCATGCTCGAACTCGTCATGTGGAGGTAGATTACCACTATGTGCGTGAAAAAGTGGTCCGTCATGAAATTGATGTTGTTTGTGTTACTTCCTATGATCAGCGTGCTGATGTTATTTCTACAATTCTATTGGTGTGATGAGGACATTAGAAACGAAAACCTTTTGTTCTATCTACATAGCCTATGAACCTACAACTAACTATCTTTGGATCCAACTTAGCTAGGTCTGGATTATAGACTCTTGCTTCAGCCTTGCAACCCCAAACATGCAGATGATTGAGACTAGGTTTTCTTTTGTTCCATAGCTCAAAAAGTGTCTTGGAAATAGACTTACTTGAAACTCTTTTTAAGATATATTTGCTATCTTGATTGCATCACCCCATAAGAACTTAGGAAGGTCTGTATTACAAATCATGCTTCTAACCATATCCTTCAATGTCTTATTTCTCCTCTCAGCCACACCATTTTGTTAAGGTGTCTCAAGATTTGTGTATTGTACTACAATACCACAATCTTGCAGATAACGTGCCAAAGGAGAAGGGTGTCTACCTTGCTCATCATATTTGCCATAGTCCTCTCCTATTGGATCTTAACACCTTAATCTTGAAGTCTAATTGATTTTCAACTTTTGTTTTGTATACTTTGAACACCTTCAAATGCACTAGATTTAGTTGGTATTAGGTAGAGATAAAAAAATCTTAAGAGATCATCAATGAAAGTGATGAAATACCTATGGCCTTCTTAAGTTTCAGTTGGAATTAAAAGGACCACAAATGTCAGTGTGAATGATTTCTAAAAGACCTTGACTGTGAGTTGATCCTAGTTTCTTAGAATTAGTCATTTTTCCTTTAATGCATTCAATACAGTCACCATAATTCGAAAAGTCTAAGTGAGGAAGAATTTCCTCCTTGACTAGGTATTGCATTCTTTTCTTGTGTATGTGGCCTAATCTCTTATGCCACAATCTTGAAGAGTTTGCTGGATATTGGATGCGTTTTTGTTCACTTAATTCAATATTAAAAGTAACATTATTATTGTCACAATTTAACTAAAAAAGATTATCAATTAAGAAACCATTACCAACTAAAATTTTATTCAAAAACATATCAAATCCTACACTAGAAAATTCAAAATTGAAATTTTCCCAAACTAATTAAGAAACCGAAATCAAATTCCTTCTCATTGAAGGTACAAAAGCAACATTTTCTAATTCCAAAAGGAAACCTAAGCTTAATTGAAGCCTAACACTTCCTACTACATGGACTAGATCTTGCCATTCCCTACGAAGACGTGCTTGATTGGTGCTTATGAAGTCCTGCATAGAATTAGAAACATGGATTGAGGAACCAATATCAATCCAACATGAATTGGAAGGGACATAGACTCGAAAGAAACTGAAACAAAATTAGACTTACCTTTAGCCACCCTTTTCTCTAACCATTTCTGTACCTAGTGCAATTTCTTTTAAGGTGTCCTGCTTTATCACATAAATGACACTTAAATTCAGTAGTTTTATTAGCATTTAAGGTGTTAGACTTCTTAGGGGAAGAAGAACTAGCTTTTGTTCCTTATTGGCAGTAGCATGATGAGTTTTTGGACGCTTTGCAGAATTTGTGGTAAAGTGCATTGTGTTGGTTTCTTTCTGCTTGTTGAGCCTGGTTTCTTCCAGGACACAAACACCAATAAGATCATCAACATTCCATTTGTCCTTCTGAATATTATAAATTACATTCAGTTGCTCAAATTTTGACGAAAGAGAATTCAAGGCTAAGTGAACCAGGAAAGCATAAGCTATATATGTGGGTATGTCTAAGGCTCTCAGCTTGCTTGCAACTTCATTCATGCCTAAAAGATACACCCTCACATCCTCTACTCCATACTCATCAAATTTCCAGTCTCAACCTTCTTAGATGCTTTGAACTTCTGACCTATAGCTTCCAAAAACTCTTGGGCATTCTTGGATTCAAGAATCCCACCATAAACAGCCTTTGACATGGAATTCTTCTTTATCAACAGACACATCCTATTGGCCTTCTCCCATTTTTCAAACTTAAGCCTCTATTCAGCAGTAGTTTCCTCAGTCAAAATTAAAAATTTTATTAAAATAATTACATCGGTTTATTTTAATAAAGTATTACATTATAAATTAAAAATTAATGACCACTTAATCAAAATTATGCCTAATTTAATTTGGTACAACAATATTACTCTCAGATATCACTCTGAACACCACTACACATACTACAAATATATGAATCACTCCCAGTACTATTCGGATAGGAATCAGGTCACTTTAAATAATAAAAATCAAAATCTGTTCATCATTATGAAAAGCCTGAGTAGTTATCTTGCCTACTGTTTCAAGAACATAATTAAGCAGACTATGCAATATGTTTGTTGATATTAGCAAAAAGTATCTAAAAATTTTAGAGAAGGCAACTATAACAGTAACCTCTTTTCTCTTGTTTATAAACATACCGTATTAATCAGGTCACTTATAGCACATTCAAACTGTTAGAAAACTAATCAATAATCAATTGACCAAAACTGGCCCAAAACAATTCTTTTTTTTGCTCCTTAAACTGGTTGGCTTAAACTTTGATTGAGTTTTTGGATACCATATGGTTGGTCTATGCCCCAAGCCATTTTAGCATCAATTATAGGCGACTGCCACACCATGTAACTGTGTAAGGAAGGAAATCCATTGGGTTGCTTCACATTGGTTTCCAGAAGTAATTGGCATCAATTACGACAAATGATCTAGCTCCTTATAAATCAATTTTTCTTTGATGATGAAAAAGAAAGCAACGTTGAAATCTACAAAAGGTCATTAGGGGCACAAGTCGATCACAAGTGTGGGTACACCCTAATATAATCATACAACTTTTATTCCAAAAGCAATCCAAGGTCTTAATTGAAGTGAATCAGAGTCTTTCTCCAAGCAAGGTCAACAAGAAGTTTTTGTAGTCTCCCGATGTGTCACCTTTAACATCATCTTCGAGGCTTGTTTTGGACAGTTTAGAATACTCCTCTCTAACTTTGATCATGTCAATCTCAGCTCGGGTTACAATGGCTCTAGTGAGGGAATCTTCATCTGTTCCGAGCCCAACAGCAGAATCTTTGATGACCTAATGGTGGTTCAAGAAACAATGGAAAGTCATTTGAGATCATTTACTAAAATTGAGGTTAAAAATGGATACTAAAATAGCCAATGACTCTTATTCTAGTATATTGTCCAATTTTTATCAGTTATCACTGATAACTCACTGCAAGAAACTGATAACATCCTCTTTTTTCTTTCTTTGTGATAAAATCACAGTTCATTGCCCGGATTCTTCTGGCCATTGAAATTGCTCAGATGTAAGACAGTAAAAGCTGGATTTTCATTCATTGCACCAAAGCACGCCTAGGGTCTAAAACTAAGACCATTCTAGAGACCAATGAATTCTCATATATTCCTTCCAGAGCAAGAAGAATAGCTAAAGTTGTTCCACAATCAAGGTAATTCGCAGCATAGATATTGAAATTACCAAAAGAAAAAGGGATTGAGGGAACCACTTAGATAAAATCATCCACCATTTAGATCAAATTTCTAAGTATGACATCACACAGTCTGCCTACAGCTACATAATACTTCTATAATATCAAATAAGACACCTTCATTTGTATTGGAGTCTAATAAAAGGTATTCCTGTTTGAAGTTGCATCCAATGCAAGTCACAAATGAGTAACAAAAAAACAATATAATATGTTGCTGCAGAGGGAATGAAATTACCTGTGCAAAATATTTCTCAGGTGATTCTATGCACCAAATTACCACTTTCAGGAGATATTGCAAATCACCATCCCCAGAACCCATAATGTCCTGTCAACAAAGTGCCGAGTCCCAAAGGGAAAAAAATTATTAAAAAAGAAAAGAAAACATATGTTTGTTGATTAGTAAAGAGTAGAAAAACTAGAGACAATACTTGGTCAATGGAATTTCCATAGTTTTTCCTGTAACACTCAAAGGTTGCTCTGAGCTGAAATAAATTCCTTGTGCTGAGTATCCTAACAACATGATCGTGATCTAATTGCTTTGCTTCGATGGCTTCATGTAGCCTACATGCCTCTGAATTGGCAATGCCCGAATCCACCAGCTGTTTGTCATACCTGTAGGAGCTCACGAGACCCACAAGAAGCTGTCCCAACCCACATAACATTATGATTAGATGTAAGAGTCGATCATAAGCAGTGCAAAACCACAATTTTCTGCTTTCAGTGAAAGAAAACAAGTTATATGGAGTTGTCATAGAGGTGTATGTGACTTATCAATTATCACCTATGCCAACATGTAAGGTAAAGTAGAAAATTTGAGGCTTAACCAGGTCCCCTTGACTTGGTGTGAAGGTCACAGGCCTTACCATTGAGAGTCATTTGGTGTGAATCACAAGACAGTTAAACTCATAAAATGAGACTTTTTTTTTCCACATTTATTAATTAATTAATATTAATTCAGACAATCCATGTTTAATTACTTTGACAATCTCCACACTTTTTAAGGCTCTTTCAAGATCAGAACGTTAGTGTCTTAGCATTATAGAGGCAAAATAAGCCACTGACATGCTATAGCCCAGTGATGAGCCCTTTTCCATGTAGTTTTATAATTTACAATGAAGGAATTTATTTCCATATAATATTATATGGGCAAAATTCTTCTTTTGTCTATGTAATTTTATGTTCAAAAAAGAAAAATGAGTTTAGTTTCACATAATGTGAGTTTCTCAAACACCAATCAAGGTTCAGAAAGAAAGAACCCCTTGTCTGTCATTTGCTTTACTTTGCTAACTGCTAGAGTGCTAAGTGAGCTGACATGGGTGCAGCAACAGACACCACAGAGTTTAGCAAATGGCATGCAAGTGAGTGTAGCGAATACCATGTATCTATTCATGCATAACACTAATTTACCGAGTATTTGAATATAATATTTTCAAGCTGTCAAAGTGCTCTCACCTTTCTGAGTGGGAGGGAAACAGTGGATGCAATGTCCTCCTCGAGAGAGCAATCAAAAAGTGAGCAGTAGACCTGCCTCACTGCCATCAAGTGGTGGGGAGATGATGCACAAGCTATCTCAACTATCACGTTTAGGTGTTTTATGCCTTTCTTCTTTGTCTTCAGTGCATCTTTTGCCAATTTAGCATCCCTTTCAGGAGGATCATATGTCCACAAAACTATTGCTTTCTGTTACACATCATTACTTGAATTGTTACAAATAAACACATGGAATCACATGAATAAGAACAATAACAACATGACATTCTTATGAAAATTTAATTTGCAATTCTAGGAATTCAAGTACTTGTTTTAAGACCAAAATTTTTTTCCATTGTTGGACCCATATGAAGTAATAGATAATATATTCAGGGTCCACTTACACAAGTAAGATCTATACATTTTTGTAAACATTGAAGACATTGAGATCTAATGGCTTTTCATTTTATTTTTTTAAAAATAAAAATTTCTTTAACTTGTTTAATTTTACCAATACTTCCCTCTTAAAACTTCTAAGATCCTGATAAAAAATGTATTGTTATAAATCATTAACATTCTTAACCAAAACAAACTATATAATGTTAGCAAATCAACAATAACATGCACTCCTTAGGTACTTAACCACAATTCAGAAACCTTATCTTAATTAGGAAACCATGACTATGATATGGTTTAAACCAAGTTTGAGTCTCTTGTCATTAGCCGTCTTTAAAGGGAATCAAACGGAGACTGTTTTGTGATTGAACAAGTAACTTTTCCATATGAATCAACTAGACTAATGGTTATTATGACTAGAAATTCTGGAAAGACCACCAGTTGCTGCAATTGCATCAGTACGTAAGGTATAGAATAAAACCTCTGGATGCTGAAATACATGTATGATAAAGAAAATGTTGTTGCCTTCATTTTATTATTTCCAAAACAACTTTAAGTTTCCCTCTTTTTCTTTGTAAGCAAATAATTGCATCTAAGAAAACTCACGGAACATACAAATTTTCAGCAAAGTATAGAGAGAGTAAAATCATCTAAATTTCATATTGATATATTTTTGAACAGACAGCACTTTTGTTTGTTAGGGCCCGTTCTGTAACATTCCCTTTTTTTTTTCAGTTAAAGAGATAAAGGGAAAAGATATGGAAGAAATGATAGAGATAGATAAGAAGTGAGAGAGGTGAGGATGAATGAAAGAGAATACATAAAACTCACAACTTAAAAAAACAAAAACAAAAACTCTTTAAACTTGTTTTTAGTTTATCATGCTGTTTATATTTTCTCCAATCTAATTCAAATCTATTATCTCTCTTCTCACTCTGCTCTTCTTTTTCCTCCTCCATCTTTAATTAAAATAAAAATAAAAATAAAAATAAAAATAAAAAAACCAAAAACAGAAAGTTAACCGAACGGACCC